>CM053028.1:41975757-41992078 GCA_028564925.1 Lithobates sylvaticus | reverse complement strand
TTCTGTGTGTATGGGGAAAAGAAATAAATGTTATTAGGCTCTTTCCTGTGCTGGCCAAATGTTTTTTCATATCACATTTGGCTACTAGATGGCGATAAGTTTTATAGGCATTAGCGATGATTCTTGGTGCCATCTAGCTAAGGATTATAGGAATTTTCTATGATATTTGGCGCCATCTACCTAAAGTGTTTGTAACCCCTTGTTCCTTTAAGATCCCTTTCACAGTGGGGCGGTTTTCAGGCACTTTAGCACTAGAAATAGCCTCTGCTAAGCGCCTGAAAACCACCTCCCATTCACTGCAGTGTGTCTTTTCACACTGGGGCGGTGCGCTTGCGGGACGTTACCAAAAGACCTGCAAGCAGCATCTTTGGGGCGGGTTGGGAGCGCTGTATTTAGCGCTCCCAAAATGCCCTGCTCATTGCAATGAATGGGCAGGACTTCCAAAGCGCTTTAAAAGCGATTTGAAAGCGCCGCAAAATGGGAGTTTTTAACCCTTTTCTTTGGGGTTAAAACCGCCCACTAGTGGCCAAAAAGCACAGAAAAAACATTGCTAAAGTGCCGCTAAAACAGCGCTAAAGCACCATTTTAGCACTAACGGTGGGCGCTGTCAGTGTGAAAGGGGTCTAAAGCATGTTACACAGAACAGTGCTTGTGCTATGTAATTTGGCCCCCCGTATCACCTGAAATACCTTGCTGATCCTGCCTGGTTCTGCCCTTCCCCTGTAAACTGAATACAGTTTATCATGGCTGCTGAGCCCTGACACTGTAGTCAGTTTACGTGCCTCCGTCATCCGCATCCCTGCTCTGTCCTCCTCTCTCCCCCCCCCTCCCCGCCTGTCAGCTCCGCTTCTCTCCTCCTCTCCTTCCCTCCTCCCGGCTGACATCAGCAGGAGTTCTCAGCCCCTCCCGCTGTAGCTGTCAGACTAGGAGAGGAGAGAGGCGGCTGGTCACGTGAGCTCCGGGACGATACGATACTTGGAGACATATAGCTAAGTATCATATGTACTTCATATTATACTTGCTGCCATCTAGAGGACAAATACAGTATTTTCTGCTTTAAATCAGTGAAAAACATTCAACCAGCACAGGAAATAGCCTATTATCATTTGTTTTGCCCTATTCATACAGAGTGAGTGTGCTGGTCAAATGTTTTTTCATTGGCCACTTTTGGCCACATTTTCATACCATATTTGGCCACTAGGTGACATAAGGAATTTTCTATGCTACTTGGTGGCATTTATCTAATTATTATGGAAATTTTCTATGATACTTGGTGCCATCTAGAGGCCAAATTCAGTATTTCTGTTTTAAATCAGTGAAACATATTCAACCAGTACAGGAAATTACCTAATTACATTTGTTTTGCCCTATTTGTATTGACTTTTACTGGGTGAATTGCTATGCAATTTTTTTTAAATATACCCCATAAAAGCACTAAACCCTCAGCTGAAAAAAGGTTAAAAGTACCTTTAATTTCTAAATTACTTTTCAAGATCCAACTCATATCACCTGTGTGCATTTCACAGCATTGTGGCGTGTTTGTTTGGCATTAATGAAAAGTGATAAAAATGTGGGATTCAGGATTTCTGAAGAATACATATATAAAGCTCCGATGATGATTTGAAGGTTTTCCTGGTAGTTCACAGCATTATGAGATATTCTTTCCCTTAGTTTACAGTTCGATCATCATAGATCGTTCTCTTCATATCTGAGCTGTCCTCAGGAAGGGATAGGTGACGCTGAGCTGGTGATGCCAAGGCAACAGATGGAGGAGAGCGGATTGCTCTCAGCTAAAGAAAGGAATGCATTTTATTAACAAAGGCATACTTTAAATTGTACCCGTCACCTAAACACAGATAGTATCAGACATTTTTTTTTTGCTCCGGAGGCAGACACAGTTTAATCTTTCTTATATTTTGCCCTCAGGAACCTTCAGGGTTTTGCAAAAAAACATGAAGAACCCCCCTGACTGCCAGGGCCTTGTCCATTGGTCCCCGGGCCCTTTCCATCGACCCCGGGGCCATTTCCATCAGTCCAGGGGCCCTTTCCATTGATCCGGGGGCCCTTTCATCGATCCCTGGACCCTTTCCATCAGTCCCTGGGCCCTTTTCATCGGTCCAGGGGCACTTTCCATTGATCCGGGGGCCCTTTCATCGGTCCCTGGACCCTTTCTATCAGTCCCGGGGCCCTTTCATCGGTCCATGGACCCTTTCCATCAGTCCCGGGGCCCTTTTCATCTGTAACATGACCCATCCCTCCGAGCCTGGGGCCCTTGCCACTGATCCCAGAGTCCGTTGCCCCATCATGGGACCCTTTATTAGCTCCGGTTCACACTGCAACATATAAAGTCCCATGACAAGTCAAAACACATTCATTTCAATAAGTGCCATCGTAAAGTGGAACTTCACTGCATCTGAACACCACTACGGAGTCAGGCTGCACATGCTCAGTTTGGTTTGTATTGCTAGAGAGGATTTTTTCCTTGGAAGGGTGCATGTGATCAGCACAAGGCCAATCAGCACTGTTTAGATAGAGGGTCAGGGGTCCTGCAGCCTTATATAGAACAATCAGAAAACTACTCCTACAAGCTCTAACCAGTGGTTGGGTGGACACTTATGCTGCGTACACACCAGCGGAATTTCCGTCGGAAAAATCTGGCTTGCATACACACGGTCACACAAAAGTTCTCTAAACTTTCGACCGTCAAGAACGCGGTGACGCACAACACTACGACGATCTGAGAAAATGAAGTTTAATGCTTCTGAGCATGTGTCAAATTGTTTCCCAGCATGCGTAGGAATTTTGCGCGTCGGAATTGGTACAGGCGATCGGAATTTCCCGACCGGAACTTTTTCCAACCGAAAAATTGAGAACATGCTCTCAATCTTTTGCTGGCTGGAATTCCACCAGCAAAAGTCCGATGGAGCATACACACGGTCGCATTTTCCGTCAAAAAGCTCTCATCAGACTTTTGCTGGCCGAAATTTTTGCTCGTGTGTGCGGCCATGATAGAAGTCACAAGGCTGCTATATGCTGTTGAGAAAAGGTATTTAGCGGTTCATATTTACTAAAATAATTGCATTTCCAGGTTCTGTGTATTGTGGGTGACCAGATATAGTGAATGAAGGGTCCTGGGTTTAGTAACACATAAAAAAATAAAAAATGTTTAATAACAAGTAAATATGATATACTTTCCTATCTATTTACTAATGCTAGCAGCATGAGGATTAAAAATATTCAATGTTGATTTGAAGTTCCACTATAATCATTGCAATTCAAGTCGCAGCGACATTTTGGTGTAATGGAAATTTCAAGCAAGTTGCACGACTTAGGCCTTACGGTCCCGCAGCGGGCACACTAGGGCCCAGTTGCAAGTGCGACATTTGCGACCCAAACCATTCCATTGTAGCTCTGGCTGTATGTTTAGGGTCGTTGTCCTTCTAAAAGGTGAACCTCCGCCCCAGTCTCAAGTCTTTTACAGACTCTAATGCCGCGTACACACGATCGTAATTCTCGTCGGAAAAAAACTCTGACGGTTTTTCTGACGGAATTCCGACGGAATTCCGCTCAAGCTGTGTTGCCTACACACGATCACACCAAATTCCGACGGTCAATAACACAGCGGCATAACACACGTTCGACAGCACTATAAAAGGGAAGTTTAATGCTTCCGAGCATGCGTCAAATTGTTTCCGAGCATGCGTCGGAATTTTGCGTGTCGGAATTGCATACACACGATCGGAAAATCCGATAGAAAGGTTTTCCGTTGGAAAAATTGAGAACAGGTTCTCAATTCTGTCGGAAATTCCGACAGAAAAAGACCGTTGGGCATACACACGGTCGGAAAATCCGATGAAAAGCTCCCATCGGACTCTTTCCATCGGAAATTCCAACCGTGTGTACGCGGCATAACAGGTTTTCTTCTAAGACTGCCCTGTATTTGGCTCCACCCATCTTCCCTTCAACTCTGATCAGCTTCCCTGTCCCTGCTGAAGAAAAGCATCCCCACAACATGATTCTACCACCACCATGTTTCACAGTGGGGATGGTGTGTTCAGGGTGATGTGCAGTGTTAGTTTTCTGCCACACATTTCACTTTTAAGCCTAAAAGTAAAATTTTGGTCTCATCTGACCAGAGCACCTTCTTCCACATGATTCTCCCACCTGAGCTGTGGATCTCTGCAGCTCCTCCAGAGTTACCATGGGCCTCTTGGCTGCTTCTCTGATTAATGGTCTCCTTGCCCGGCCTGTCAGTTTAGGTGGACGGCCATGTCTTGGTAGGTTTGCAGTTGTGCCATACTCCATTTTTGGGTGATTTTCGGATGGTGGATTGAACAGTGTTCTGTGAGATGTTCAAAGCTTGGGAAATTTTTTCATAACCTAACCCTGCTTCATACTTCTCCACAACTTTATCCCTGACCTGTCTGGTGTGTTCCTTGGTCATCATGATGCTGTTTGTTCACTAAGGTTCTCTAATAAACCTCTGAGGGCTACACAGAACAGCTGTATTTATACTGAGATTAAATTACACACAGGTGGACTCTATTTACTAACTAGGTGACTTCTGAAGGCAATTGGTTCCACTAGATTTTAGTTATGGGTATCAGAGTAAAGGGGGCTGAATACAGGGCTCAAGTCCTGCGGGAACGCATGGGAACGGAGTTCCTGTACTTTTTCCACAACAGGAACTCAGTTCCTGTTAGCAGCCGTGTCCTGCAAGACTTTGAAGTATGCGAGCTGTGTGGCAGGTGCTACACCAGCAGCTGCCGACACAGCTCGCAATAGTAAGTGCCGCACACCTGACCATTCAGGCATTGCCAGTAGGGGTCCCCATGACAGCTTCTGCTTCGATCTACCTGTCAATCACAGCTAGCTGACAGGTAGATCAGGTCCCTGCTGCTAAGAGATTGTATTTAGTCAGACCTCTCATGATGCGCTCCTCCTCGCCGGCCCCTCCTGATTTTCTGTCTCCTCATCCCCCCCCCCCCCAGTCTCCTGTATACTTGATCTGTGTGTCCTGCTGAATCCCCCCCTCCTCTATCTTCAGTGCCATATGATGAGAGAACCCAGAGGAGGAGCACAGCTATTCTGCTCACAGGACATGCAGGGAGAGAGGTGAGCTGAGGGAGGAACATCAGTTTGGGGTGGTAAAGCTGAGCACAATACCTGGCAAAGTTTAATGCCAGGAGGGAAGTTTATGTGGAAATATGTGAAGGGTTGGAATAGCAGCGAGTGTGTGTTGGAGCCCTGCAGAGTTTGCAGCCCCCCAAGCTAACATACATCTCCTAAGCAGGAACACATCACTATCTCCCCAAGTATTCTGTCCAGATAATGTGCAGTTCATTTATGACTTTTCCGTTTAACCCTGTGTTATCCAAACTCTGTTCAATGAAAAGTGTAAACTCACCACATAAACACTCTATATACAAAATAACATTCCCCAATAAAGATCAGAACATGATGTTCACATTCGCATGGAAGCACAATTGAATGAATGCTGATTATTCAGAGAATTACCGTATTTATGTTTATTGAGGATTATATTGTTTTATGTACTAACAGTTAAGCTTCATACACACAATACGAAAATTGGATGAAAAATACCATGTTTGAAGCGTTCGTGCATATGAGCGTATTTTTTTTTTTTTTGGTGGGCGAGTGGATCTTGGGTGGGAGTTCCCACACTTTTTTCCCCAGGACTTGACCCCTGGCTGAATACAAATGTACCCCACACTTTTCACATATTTATTTGTAAAACATTTTGAAAACCATTTATCATTTTCCTTCCACTTCACAATTATGTGCCACTTTGTGTTGGTCTATCACATAAAATCCCAATAAAATACATTTAAGTTTTTGGTTGTAACATGACAAAATGTGGAAAATTTCAAGGGGTATGAATACTTTTTCAAGGCACTGTATGACCTATACCTGCATACAGCTACCATACAGCCATTAATTACTATAAGTGGTTGTAAGCTGTAGCTGTAGCTGTGTCTTCCAAAAGCGCAAAATACGTCTGCAATTTACATTGTACAGGGGATGTGACCCTTACTTATACCCTACTCCAGTGATGGCGAACCTTGGCACCCCAGATGTTTTGGAACTACATTTCCCATGATGCTCCACGTGGAGCATCATGGGAAATGTAGTTCCAAAACAAATGGGGTGACAACGTTCGCCGTCACTACCCTACTCTATCCAAAAAAAAAGTATGGCTCTAGGTATACCGCAATTTAAATTAAATAGAAATTGGCAGTCAAAGTGAATTTAAAAAGCATGTCAAAAGGCAGACCGCACAACGCCAATCTACGGAAATCACCGCGGTAGATTCTCATTTACCCGCTGCTCCAGTATATTCTATCATTCAATCTCCAGCATCTATTTGGATCTTAATATGTTAAATATTTGTGGTCAGGGAAGCACCCATTTATAACTGATTGTATATTGATACAATGATATATTGTAACCTATCCTTGTTTAATATATTGATAATGTGGAGGATTTAACTAATTTTCCCTTTTTACTGCCCCTTTTTGTGGGTGAATTTGTAGCTGGATTGAGCTCTGCAGAGTCACTGACTACACATGACCACTAGGGGGAGCAATGCCCTTTGAAAGTTTCCAGGTATTCAATGCCAAGACACATTGGAATGTTCTGTGCTGAAATGTAACAAAGACATTTATACATTGTAGTGACTACTCACCTTGTCTGCATTATGTTAACCCCTAGTCCCCGTTCACACCGGTGCGATTTGTCCTGCGATTTGACATTCCAAACCGCATGAAAAGTTGCAAGTTGTCAGCAATGGAACCGTTCAAATTTCCGTGACTTTGAAAAAGGTTCCTGCGCTACTTTTCGCTGATTTCATTGCGACTTGCATAGACTTCGGTTGTATGATGTTGCAAGCTGCAATAAAATCAGCAGTGCAAATCGCACTGATGTGCGGCTTTGAAATCACGATGAAGTAGCACGTTTTTAAAGCCACACCGGTGCGAACCAGGGACTAATAAAGCAGTATTAAAAAAAACATTTATTTTATTGCAGCTTACCAATTCTTAGATTTGTTGGCTGCATTCGTTTTCTTTTTTTTTTTTTTTTGGCTTTCCTTCTTCTATTTTTACCTGGTGATCCAGCCAGTAAGTCTGTTGTTTTTCAAAAGCACAAGCTCTCCAGAAGATGTAGCAGTTACAGAGATGAGACAAACCATTTACCACTGACAGGGAAGCTTCCAATGATCAGCTTTTATTTATTGATGTAAAACCTTTATACCAAAAAGAAAACATTTCTAATAATGCAGTGTGAACTGGAGTTTGGTTTCAATTTGTTAGTGTATTTAAATCTGCTAGTCCATGTAATACTTCCCTCCCCCCAGAATGACAATGCTGCTGTCCAAAGGTGCCCCCCGTGCTCCTTCATCCAGAGTGGAGGTGTGTTACTGGCCAGATCACCAGGTGAAAACAGGGGGGGGGGGGAGCCTAAAAAAAAGAAAAAAAATGCAGCCACCACATCTAATGATTGGTAAGCTGCAATATATGAAATTTTTGGATTTTGGACTTATACTGCTTTAACCGCTTAAGGACCGCCTCATGCTGATATACGTCGGCAGAATGACACGGCTGGGCACAACCACGTACCTGTACGTGGCCCTTTAAGAGCCCAGCCGTGGGTCGGCCGCGACCCGGTCCTGAGCTTCGTGACCGCGGCCGCGGGACCAGCGGACCCGATCGCCGCTGGTGTCCCGCGATTGGGTCACAGAGCTGAAGAACGGGGAGAGGTATGTGTAAACAAACCTCTCCCCGTGCTTCCTAGTGATGCTGTCACTGATTGGCTGTTCCCTGTCATCGGGAAAGCCGATCAGTGACGCACACACACTTAACCCCTCCCCGCCCCCTAGTGGTTAACTCCTTCACTGCCAGTGTCATTTACACAGGAATCAGTGCATTTAAATATCACTGATTGCTGTATAAATGACAATGGTCCCAAAAATGTGTCAAAAATGTCTGATGTGTCCGCTATAATGTCGCAGTCACAATAAAAATCGCTGATCGCCGCCATTACTAGTTAAAAAAAAATATTAATAAAAAATGCTATAAAACGATACCCTATTTTGTAAACTCTATAACTTTTGCGCAAACCAATCAAAAACGCTTATTGCGATTTTTTTTACCAAAAATATGTTGAAGAATACGTATCGGCCTAAACTGAGGAAAAAAAAATGTTTTTTATATATTTCTTTGGGATATTTATTATAGCCAAAAGTAAAAAATATTGCATTTTTTTCAAAATTGTCGCTCTATTTTTGTTTATAGCGCAAAAAAAAATAAAAAACGCAGGGGCGATCAAATACCACAAAAAGAAAGCTCTATTTGTGGGAAAAAAAGGACGCCAATTTTGTTTGGGAGCCACCTCGCACGACCGCGCAATTGTCAGTTAAATTTAAAGTGCCGAATCGCAAAAAGGGGCCTGGTCCTTTGGCTGCAATTTGGTCCGGGGCTTAACCACTTCAGCCCCGGACCATTTGGCAGCCAAAGGACCAGAGGTCTTTTTTCAATTTCGCACTGCACTACTTTAACTGGTAATTGCGCGGTCATGCAATTTTGTAACCAAACGAAATTTGCGTCCTTTTCTTCCCACAAATAGAGCTTTCTTTTGATGGTATTTGATTGCCTCTGTGATTTTTATTTTTTGAGATATAAACGGAAAAAGAGCGAAAATTTTGAAAAAAAAAGAGATTTTCTACTTTTTGTTATAAAAAAAATCTAATAAACTCAATTTTAGTCAAACATTTGGGCCAAAATGTATTCAGCCACATGTCTTTAGTAAAAAAAATGCCAATAAGCGTATATTTATTGGTTTGCGCAAAAGTTATAGCGTCTACAAACTAGAGTACATTTTCTGGAATTTACACCGCTTTTAATTTATGACTGCCTATTTCATTTCTTGAGGTGCTAAAATGGCAGAGAAGTACAAAACCCCCCCAAATGACCCCATTTTGGAAAGTAGACACCCCAAGCTATTTGCTGAGAGGCATGTTGAGCCCATTGAATATTTTTTTTTTTAGTCCCAAGTGATTGAATAAAGACAAAAATAAAAAAGATTTTTTTTTTTTTCAAAAAGTTGTCACTAAATGATATATTGCTCACACATGCCATAGTTATATGTGGAATTGCACCCCAAAATACATTTTGCTGCTTCTCCTGAGTATGGGGATACCACATGTGTGGGACTTTTTGGGAGCCTAGCCGCGTACGGGGCCCCGAAACCCAAGCACCGCCTTCAGGATTTCTAAGGGTGCAAATTTTTGATTTCACTCCTCACTACCTATCACCGTTTCGAAGGCCATAAAATGCCAAAATAGCACAAAACCCCCCCAAATGACCCCATTTTGGAAAGTAGACACCCCAAGCTATTTGTTGAGAGGCATGGTGAGTATTTTACAGCTCTCATTTGTTTTTGAAAATGAAGAAAGTAAAGAAAAAAAAAAAATTTTTTTTCTTTTTTCAATTTTCAAAACTTTGTGACAAAAAGCGACATCTGCAAAATACTCACAATACCTCTCAGCAAATAGCTTGGGGTGTCTACTTTCCAAAATGGGGTCATTTTGGGGGGTTTTATGCCATCTGGGCATTCCATGGCCTCCGAAACTGTGATTGGCAGTGAGAAGTGAAATAAAAAAATTACACCCTTAGAAAGCCTGAAGGCGGTGATTGGTTTTTGGGGTTCCGTACGCAGCTAGGCTCCCAAAAAGTCCCACACATGTGGTATCCCCGTACTCAGGAGAAGCAACAGAATGTATTTTGGGGTGTATTTCCACATATGCCCATGACATGTTTGAGCAATATATCATTTAGTGACAACTTTTTGTAAAAAAAATATATATATTTTTTTTTTTTCATTATTCAATCTCTTGGGACAAAAAAAAAAAAATATTTAATGGGCTCAACATTGCTCTCATCAAATAGCTTGGGGTGTCTACTTTCCAAAATGGGGTCATTTGGGGGGGGTTTGAACTGTCCTGGCATTTTATGCACAACATTTCGAAGCCTATGTCACACGTCACCCACTCTTCTAACCACTTGTAGACAAAGCCCTTTCTGACACTTTTTGTTTACATGAAAACATATTTTTTTTTTGCAAGAAAATTACGTTGAACCCCCAAACACTATATATATTGTTAAAGCAAAGGCCCTACAGATTAAAATGGTGGGTGTTGCATTTTTTTTTTCCACACAGTATTTGCGCAGCGATTTTTCAAACGCATTTTTTGTGGAAAAAATACACTTTTTTTTATTTTAATGCACTAAAACACACTATATTGCTCAAATTTTTGATGAAATAAAAAATATGATCTTAGGCCGAGTACATGGATACCAAACACGACATGCTTTAAAATTGCGCACAAACACGCAGTGGCGACAAACTACATACATTTTTAAAAGCCTTTAAAAGCCTTTACATGATACCACATTAGATTCACGGAGGAGGTCTACTGCTAAAATTACTGCCCTCGATCTGACCTTCGCGGTGATACCTCACATGCATGGTGCAATTGCTGTTTACATATGACGCCAGACCAACGCTTGTGTACGCCTTTGCGCAAGAGAAGGGGGGGCAGGGGTGCTTTTTTTTTTTTTTTTTGTTTTTTTTTTTATTTATTTAGCTTTTTTATTTTATTTTTAAACTGTTCCTTCCATTTTTTTTCTTTGTTATGATTTTTATTGTTATCTCAGGGAATGTAAATATCCCCTATGATAGCAATAGGCAGTGACAGGTACTCTTTTTTTGAAAAAATTGGGGTCTATTAGACCCTAGATCTTTCCTCTGCCCTCAAAGCATCTGACCACACCAAGATTGGTGTGATAAAATGCTTTCCCAATTTCCCAATGGCGCGGTTTATATCCGGGAGGGGGGACATTCCCTCCCACTGCTTGTAAAAGCAGTCTAGAGGCTAATTACCCGCTAGAATTGCTTTTACATGAAAGCCGATCACTGGCTGAAAAGAATGATACCAAGATGATACCTAAACCTGCAGGCATCATTCTGGTATAACCATTCAAAGTCCAGCAACATACTGGACATATATTGTAATCTTTTTTTTTTCATGCAGCCTCTTGGCTGAACGAAAAAAAAAGAGATTGATTGGTGGGTATGCCCACCATTAGAATACCTCCCTTCATCCACCCACTTCTAATGATGGGCATCCTCCCGCAAAAGTTATGCCGTGTACACACGGTCGGAATTTCGACCGTATGTACGTGGCATTAGGAGCCAATCGCTCCTCCCCCCCCTGCTGCCCCCATGCTTCGGCATATATGCTCTTTTTTTTTAACTGTGGTGGTGAAATCACCTCCTACAGCGTTGGAGTCGCGGCTTTATGTATCGTGGGAGCAAACGCTGTTGCTGTCAAGATAAATAAATCCGCGTTGCAACTGAATGGCGCACCTGAAAACAAAAAAATGCTCAACACTAAAACACAGTAAACAAAATTACATACCTGAAAAGCAAGCATGATAAAACATGATAAAACATAATAAAACATTGCAGAATAGAATGGAGTAAAAAAAAGAGCAACAATAGAGAGAGAATAGAGTGAGAGAGAGAACAATAAAACGACAACTATTTTATTTTTTTTTATTTTTTTGAGATTCACAGGTAAAAAAGCTCCTGACTGAAGCGACTGAATCAAAACGCTACCACAAAAAAACTGTTAGCGATCGCAGGGATCAGGCCTGACTCTGCGAACGCTGCAGTTATGTGTGCTTAGTGTTTTGTAAGTGACAGTGATCGATCGATACTGCACTTGGGTGGGCTGGGCTGGGCGGAGGGGGAAAACGCAGGTGCTAGCAGGTATCTGGGCTGATCCCGCTAACAATGCGTTTTTTTTTTGGAACCCTAAACTGCTGGGACGCTAGTATAGATCTGATCAGATCAGATATCGATCTGTTCAGATACTGTGCCACTAAGGGAGGTGTATGCTTTGCGCGTGGGTGTTTGCGGTACTGGCACTAACCTGGGGCGACGCAGACCTTATTTGACCCTAAAACCTAATTGATATCACCCGCCGGGCGATCAGGGGGTTAAACCGTTATTGGGTAATAAATGGCGGGTGCCCTGACAGTATAAAAAACAAGCTAACTAACCAGCGTCACCCGTAACAGTAATACAAAAAAAAACTGGTTACCTAGCGACACTAATGCAGCGATCAGAAAAACGATCGCTTAGTGACACTGGCAAAAGGGGGTGAAAGGGTTAACTAGGGGCAATCAGGGGGTTAAACCTTTATTAGGTAATATATGGGGGTACCTGACGCTATATAAAAACCTGACGGGGAACCTAAATAACGAAATAACTAACTGGCTAACCAGCGTCACCAGTGACAGTTATACAGTGATCACTGGTGAAAGGGTTAACTCTAGGGGCAATCAGGGGGTTAAAACCTTTATTTAGGTTGTAATATGGGGGTACCTGACCTATAAACCTATTTATGAACCTATATAAACATGGCGGTTACCTAAAAAAAAAAAATGGTTACCTAGCGACACTAATGCAGCGATCAGAAAAACGATCGCTTAGTGACACTGGCAAAAGGGGGTGAAAGGGTTAACTAGGGGCAATCAGGGGGTTAAAACCTTTATTAGGTAATATATGGGGGTACCTGACGCTATATAAAAACCTGACGGGGAACCTAAATAACAAAATAACTAACTGGCTAACCAGCGTCACCAGTGACAGTTATACAGTGATCACTGGTGAAAGGGTTAACTCTAGGGGCAATCAGGGGGTTAAAACCTTTATTTAGGTTGTAATATGGGGGTACCTGACCTATAAACCTATTTATGAACCTATATAAACATGGCGGTTACCTAAAAAAAAAAATGGTTACCTAGCGACAGCAGTGACACTAATAAAGCGATCAGAAAAACGATCGCTTAGTGACACTGGCAAAAGGGGGTGAAAGGGTGGGGGGGGGGGGGGGGGGGGGGGGGGGGGGGGGGGGGGGGGGGGGGGGGGGGGGGGGGGGGGGGGGGGGGGGGGGGGGGGGGGGGGGGGGGGGGGGGGGGGGGTGGGGGGGGGGGGGGGGGGGGGGGGGGTGGGGGGGGGGGGGGGGGGGGGGGGGGGGGGGGGTGGGGGGGGGGGGTACCTGGGGGGCAATCAAGGGGTTAAACCTTTATTCGGGGCGGGTAGGGGGCTACCTTGGACCGAAAACTCACTCCCCTGACTGTTATTACAGTCACACTGCCACTAAATGCAGTGATCAGTAAATAACTGATCCCTGCAATTAGCGACACTGTGACTGGGGGGGGAGGGGGTGATCTGGGGGGTGATCAGGGGGTGACAGGGGGGTGGAATATGTGCGTAACTGTACTGGGGTCAGTGTAGTGGTTGTGCACTAACCTGTACATGCTCGCCGCTCGGCGTCTCCGGTCACATAGACCGGCTCACCGAGCGTGACATCACTTCCGCCTTCCTGTATAGACAATAGACAGGAAGGGGAAGTTTTTCATTGGCCAGGTGCGATCGCGAGGGGGTGGCCAGAAACCACTGGCCGTCCCCTCGTCCCGGATCGCTCCTGAAGCGATCCCGACCGTCCCCGCCGGCGGAGGGGGGTCCGATCGGACCCCCCAACCGCCGGAAGAATGTCACGTACAGGTACGTGATTATGCCTGTACGTGCCATTCTGCCGACGTAAATAAAAAGGGGGCGGTCGGGAAGTGGTTAAGGACCGGTAAGCTGCAATATATAACATTTTTGTTCTTGGGTTTCGATTACACTTTAGGGCCCATTTACATGCACATTACATGTGTTGCCGTGTCATTTATTTTGATTGGCACCCCAGTACACAGAAACTACACACCTGTGTAGCAGAGCGACATAACACACAGCAATGCTTCATAGTCCATTGAATTAAAGAAGATCACGTCCAATTTTTGACACATTGTGGGTACGATGGCAGCCCGTTATTTTCAACAGCCTGCTTTAACGCAATGCACAATATTTGCTCGGCATTTCCAGTATGCAGGTGAAAAGGATTCCTTGGTGCTTGGTAATTGGCTACTAGCAGAGGGCTTCGCTTTGCTCACAGACCGATAAAATAATAGGGGGAGCAAAGGTCAGGTCACCATTAAAAAAAAAAATTGCCCTTTGTGGCTCATTATTTTGTATTACAGATATTCTTATAGCACCAGCACTTTACATATTCTTGATTCAAATCAGTCCCCCCTCCCAAGGAGCTTGCAATCTAAGGTTCCTATCTTCCTATCAATTAACCAACCAGCATGTTTTTGGAATGTGGAAGGGAACTGGAGTATCCAGAAGAGACCTATGCAAGCACAGGGAGAACATGCAAACTCCAGATTGTTTATATATTTTTTCTATGTTTATATTTCTTCTATTAGTTATTATATATATATATATATATATATATATATATATATATATATATATATATATATATATATATATATATATATATATATAATATTTTCCTAAACATTTGCAATTTAAAAATGGCTGTGCAAATATTGTTACATAAAAATTGCTACAACTGCTATTTTAATTTTCAGGGTCTTTCCTTTTGAAAAAAAAAAAAATTATGTTTGAGGGTTCTATTTTTTTAATATACTGTAATATATAATATTATATATTATTATATACATATGTATAAACTATTATCTATGTATTTTCTATATGTTTTCTAATAATAAAAAAAATATATATATATATATATATATATATATATATATATATATATATATATACATACATATATACATACATACATACATATATTTTTTTTTTTTACGATTCAACTTTGTAGATTTTTGAATTATTTATAAAACACATTTGCATAGCTGTTCATTCTCTTTGACACTGCATGTCATTTTGTTCTGCGAGAATGGGGTAAAGTTGAATGTTCTCCAATTTGAAAAGAGTGAATGTGGAAAATACTGCATTTTGGCTACTAGACGGCGCTGAGGAGCATATTTGTTTCCTATGATAACGCCATCTAGTGGCCATTCCTCACCTTAGCCACTAGATGGCGTTGACCTTCATGGGAAATAAGTAGGCTCCTCAGCACCACATAGTGGCCATAATGCAGTATTTTTTCACATTTACACATTCGAATTGTAGAGAATATAGCCTGAGGACATCCAATAGTGCTCCATTACCAGTGAACAAATTTACTTGCAGTTTTGATGAATGAACAGCTATACGATTTTTTATAAATACACCCTGTAGCATCCTGACCAGGATTCTAACCAGGGACTCCAGACCAGTGCTGTAAGGCAAGATACTGCATTATGGCCACATGAGCATACTCATGATAACTCCATCTAGTGGCCATGTTGCACTAAAGCCACTAGATGGCGCTGACTATCATAGAAAACAATTGTGCTTCTCTGCACTAACCCCTAAGGCCCCTTTCACACGGACGGATAGAATGGTGCTTTTAGCTGCGGATTTTCTAGTTTTCTACCGCAGCTAAAAGCACACAATGCTTTCCTATGGCCCCATTCGCACACTGCGTTTAGCTGCGAATTTGTTACATGCGGTTCCGTGCGAATAGAAAAAATAGAATTGAATGCGTCCAGGTGCGATGTACCGCAGCTATATGCACATAACCGCAGGTAATCGCAGTGTACTATTTCTCCTGCGGATAGCAGCGGCAAAAAGCAATGAAAAACAACAGGAAGCACATCAGAAATATCAATAATGTTCCAAACGCAGCTAAACGCAGCCGCATTTAAACGCACGTAAACGCACGTAAACGCAGCTAATCGTAATGTACAACTGCAAGTGATCGCTGTGCCTGGAGTCTTGGAATTTCAAAATAACAAAACATGCTTTTAACTGCGGCAGAACAGCCGCCCGTGTGAAAGGGGCCTAAGGCTCTGTGCTCATTCAGTGATGCAGATATTGCAGCTTTTCCCATTACAACATTGCAATTGTTTATGTGGTTATTTAGAATGAAAACATATCCTCCCATTCAGACATGATTTGTCTATGCTGCAGTTCTGTAATATTTGCAGGTCTTGTCCCTCCCCCAGCCTGTGACTGGACAATGATAGGAGAAGCAGCAGACTAATGACCTCATCTCTCTGTCACTCTGCTCTCTCCTCCTATTAGCATGCTGCTTTTTTGCACTGCAGCATAACGGATTGGCTCCTTGTGCTGCTTCTCTTACTCCCAGTCTTAGCTCTGCTGTACATGAACTACAAAGGCTGATGCCAGGTTAAATTCTGGTTTAGTTTAAATACTGCATAGAAGTATTAATGAATAGAGAGCGACATTATCCTGCCTTTTATATCTTCCTGCT
>CM053028.1:41892776-41975260 GCA_028564925.1 Lithobates sylvaticus | reverse complement strand
ATGCGATCAAGTGAGCCCCCACATGGGGATCAGCTGAACTGAAGCCAAAGAGCAGAAGCCCACACTCTACCAGCAGCAGCAAGTCACAGGCAATCCACATCAACATCCACAGCTCATCAGTAGCTGGTTGGCATTTGGTACAGGGGCAGCATCAGCATCCTTCAGCCAGGCATCGTTCTGCTACTGCTGATGCTGCTGCTACTGAGTGCAGAGAGAGGAACTGGCAGCCTACAAGATTGAAGTCCTCCCCTGCACACATTAGAAAAGGAGTTGATTCACTTGCATGTAGGTGCATCTTCCACAACTGCTGTCATGAGCAAGACTCAGAGAGGAGCAAGTCCAGCCTCCAGCTTGCATGGCACAAGGAGCAGGAGGCAGCTGGGAGAGGCAGGCACAGGGGTTGCCCAGCCAGGAGGAGGAGGAGGGAGGGAGGGAGGCATGTCAGAGATCTCAGCAGCATCCTTGTGTTCAGATCAGGATTTGGTGATGGAGAGCCTCCTGCAGCTGGACCAAAGCTGGACTCAATGGCAGGACGCAGGCAATATGGGGACTAGGGGGGCTGGGGGGTATTTATTTTAAGTCTTTTAGATTCTATTAACCCTTAATGAGCCAGATGATGACCCCCCCCCCTCCCTCTTATGCAGTATTCTGATATTGAGATACATTGAAAAAAAAAAAAAAAAACACAAAATGAACGATCAACTTTTACTTAAAGCGGTATTAAATCCAAAATAGGTGAAAGATATACAAATAGCGTATAAATGGTGCGCAATTCAACCTTAATTATGTGAGCATAGATCTTTAAAAATAATTATTGCCACAATGTCAATTATTAAATCCAAAATGTAATATCTTTCAGCTTACCAATTCTTATGCCGCGTACACACGGTCAGAATTTTCGTCGGAAAAAGCTCTGATGGTTTTCCCGTCGGAACTCCGACGGAATTTCGCTCAAACGGTCTTGCCTACACACGCTCACACTAAATTCCGACGGTCAATAGCAGCACGCCTTAAAAAACGTTTGACTGCACTATAAAAGGGAAGTTTAATGCTTCTGAGCATGCGTCGAATTGTTTCCGAGCATGCGTCGGAATTTTGCGTGTCGAATTGCATACACACGATCGGAAAATCCGATAGAAAGGTTTTCCGTCGGGAAAATTAACAACAGGTTCTCAATCCAAAGTCCGTCAGAAATTCCAAGAGAAAAAGACAGATGGGCATACACACGGTCGGAAAATCCGATGAAGAGCTACCATCGGACTGTTTCCATCAGAAATTCCGACCGTGTGTACGCGGCATTAGATGTGGTGGCTGCAATATTTTCCTTCTGGCTCTTAAAGGAGCCGCAGTATATATACAGCGATTATATATTTTATCGTGCAGCAGTGCCATTCTTCCGCCGTATATATACAGGAGCCGGTCGGGAAGCGGTTAAAGCGGTATTAAACCCAAAATCGAATATATTTCAGCTTACCAATTCTTAGATGTGGTGGCTGCATTATTTTCTCTTTTTATATTTTATTCCTTTATTTTCACCTGGGGATCCAACCAATAAGTTTTTTTTTTCACTGAGCCAAGCTGTCTAGCAAAAGATAGTTAGAGGGTTGAGTGTACAGCTTGTATAACAGTGTAAATTTGTTGTCCCCTCAAAATAACGCAACACGCAGCCATCAATGTCTAAACTAGGGATGGGCCCGGTGCTCGATGCGAACCCACGTTCGCATCGAGCACCGGGCGTTCACTCGCTCGGCGAGCCCAGAACTATTTTGGGCCGCTCGCATCACGTTCGTGTGTGGCGTGCGGCCCCGCAATGCATTGCGGCCGGCGCGGCCGACGCAGTGCATTGCTGGCTGATGATTGGCCAAGCATGCACTGTGACCCCGCATGCTTGGCCAATCACAGCCCCGGAAACTCGAAGAGCCATAATTGGCTACAGGCAGGACGCCTGTAGCCAATTACAGCTCAGGGGCTGTAGTACACGCCCCCCCCTATAAAACGCCGCCACGCCGTCTGCGCCGGTCACATGCTGTTCCGGCGCAGATTGAGCAGGCTGATTCTGTGACACTCTGCTGCATTTAGATAGTTAGAGAGATTCACTTACAGAGATTGAGTTAGATAGATTCAGTTACAAAGATTGATTGAGAAAGAGGGGCTTGTAGTGTGTTCGTGGCAGGCAGGCAGAGCTCCTATATTTTGTTCCCAGAGGCACCTATAGGACTTGAAGTGTGTTAGTCCCATTACACACACAGAGCTATATTTTCTTCCCAGAAGCACCTATAGGACTTGAAGTGTGTTAGTCCCATTACACACACAGAGCTATATTTTGTTCCCAGAAGCACCTATAGGACTTGAAGTGTGTTAGTCCCATCACACACACAGAGCTATATTTTGTTCCCAGAAGCACCTATAGGACTTGAAGTGTGTTAGTCCCATCACACACACAGAGCTATATTTTGTTCCCAGAAGCACCTATAGGACTTGAAGTGTGTTAGTCCCATCACACACACAGAGCTATATTTTGTTCCCAGAAGCACCTATAGGACTTGAAGTGTGTTAGTCCCATCACACACACAGAGCTATATTTTGTTCCCAGAAGAACCTATAGGACTTGAAGTGTGTTAGTCCCATCACACACACAGAGCTATATTTTGTTCCCAGAAGCACCTATAGGACTTGAAGTGTGTTAGTCCCATCACACACACAGAGCTATATTTTCTTCCCAGAAGCACCTATAGGACTTGAAGTGTGTTAGTCCCATTACACACACAGAGCTATATTTTGTTCCCAGAAGCACCTATAGGACTTGAAGTGTGTTAGTCCCATCACACACACAGAGCTATATTTTGTTCCCAGAAGCACCTATAGGACTTGAAGTGTGTTAGTCCCATTACACACACAGAGCTATATTTTCTTCCCAGAAGCACCTATAGGACTTGAAGTGTGTTAGTCCCATTACACACACAGAGCTATATTTTCTTCCCAGAAGCACCTATAGGACTTGAAGTGTGTTAGTCCCATTACACACACAGAGCTATATTTTGTTCCCAGAAGCACCTATAGGACTTGAAGTGTGTTAGTCCCATCACACACACAGAGCTATATTTTGTTCCCAGAAGCACCTATAGGACTTGAAGTGTGTTAGTCCCATCACACACACAGAGCTATATTTTGTTCCCAGAAGAACCTATAGGACTTGAAGTGTGTTAGTCCCATCACACACACAGAGCTATATTTTGTTCCCAGAAGCACCTATAGGACTTGAAGTGTGTTAGTCCCATTACACACACAGAGCTATATTTTCTTCCCAGAAGCACCTATAGGACTTGAAGTGTGTTAGTCCCATTACACACACAGAGCTATATTTTGTTCCCAGAAGCACCTATAGGACTTGAAGTGTGTTAGTCCCATTACACACACAGAGCTATATTTTCTTCCCAGAAGCACCTATAGGACTTGAAGTGTGTTAGTCCCATTACACACACAGAGCTATATTTTGTTCCCAGAAGCACCTATAGGACTTGAAGTGTGTTAGTCCCATCACACACACAGAGCTATATTTTGTTCCCAGAAGCACCTATAGGACTTGAAGTGTGTTAGTCCCATCACACACACAGAGCTATATTTTGTTCCCAGAAGCACCTATAGGACTTGAAGTGTGTTAGTCCCATTACACACACAGAGCTATATTTTGTTCCCAGAAGCACCTATAGGACTTGAAGTGTGTTAGTCCCATTACACACACAGAGCTATATTTTCTTCCCAGAAGCACCTATAGGACTTGAAGTGTGTTAGTCCCATTACACACACAGAGCTATATTTTGTTCCCAGAAGCACCTATAGGACTTGAAGTGTGTTAGTCCCATCACACACACAGAGCTATATTTTGTTCCCAGAAGCACCTATAGGACTTGAAGTGTGTTAGTCCCATCACACACACAGAGCTATATTTTGTTCCCAGAAGCACCTATAGGACTTGAAGTGTGTTAGTCCCATCACACACACAGAGCTATATTTTGTTCCCAGAAGCACCTATAGGACTTGAAGTGTGTTAGTCCCATTACACACACAGAGCTATATTTTGTTCCCAGAAGCACCTATAGGACTTGAAGTGTGTTAGTCCCATCACACACACAGAGCTATATTTTCTTCCCAGAAGCACCTATAGGACTTGAAGTGTGTTAGTCCCATTACACACACAGAGCTATATTTTGTTCCCAGAAGCACCTATAGGACTTGAAGTGTGTTAGTCCCATCACACACACAGAGCTATATTTTTGTTCCCAGAAGCACCTATAGGACTTGAAGTGTGTTAGTCCCATTACACACACAGAGCTATATTTTCTTCCCAGAAGCACCTATAGGACTTGAAGTGTGTTAGTCCCATTACACACACAGAGCTATATTTTCTTCCCAGAAGCACCTATAGGACTTGAAGTGTGTTAGTCCCATTACACACACAGAGCTATATTTTGTTCCCAGAAGCACCTATAGGACTTGAAGTGTGTTAGTCCCATCACACACACAGAGCTATATTTTGTTCCCAGAAGCACCTATAGGACTTGAAGTGTGTTAGTCCCATCACACACACAGAGCTATATTTTGTTCCCAGAAGAACCTATAGGACTTGAAGTGTGTTAGTCCCATCACACACACAGAGCTATATTTTGTTCCCAGAAGCACCTATAGGACTTGAAGTGTGTTAGTCCCATTACACACACAGAGCTATATTTTCTTCCCAGAAGCACCTATAGGACTTGAAGTGTGTTAGTCCCATTACACACACAGAGCTATATTTTGTTCCCAGAAGCACCTATAGGACTTGAAGTGTGTTAGTCCCATTACACACACAGAGCTATATTTTCTTCCCAGAAGCACCTATAGGACTTGAAGTGTGTTAGTCCCATTACACACACAGAGCTATATTTTGTTCCCAGAAGCACCTATAGGACTTGAAGTGTGTTAGTCCCATCACACACACAGAGCTATATTTTGTTCCCAGAAGCACCTATAGGACTTGAAGTGTGTTAGTCCCATCACACACACAGAGCTATATTTTGTTCCCAGAAGCACCTATAGGACTTGAAGTGTGTTAGTCCCATTACACACACAGAGCTATATTTTGTTCCCAGAAGCACCTATAGGACTTGAAGTGTGTTAGTCCCATTACACACACAGAGCTATATTTTCTTCCCAGAAGCACCTATAGGACTTGAAGTGTGTTAGTCCCATTACACACACAGAGCTATATTTTGTTCCCAGAAGCACCTATAGGACTTGAAGTGTGTTAGTCCCATCACACACACAGAGCTATATTTTGTTCCCAGAAGCACCTATAGGACTTGAAGTGTGTTAGTCCCATCACACACACAGAGCTATATTTTGTTCCCAGAAGCACCTATAGGACTTGAAGTGTGTTAGTCCCATCACACACACAGAGCTATATTTTGTTCCCAGAAGCACCTATAGGACTTGAAGTGTGTTAGTCCCATTACACACACAGAGCTATATTTTGTTCCCAGAAGCACCTATAGGACTTGAAGTGTGTTAGTCCCATCACACACACAGAGCTATATTTTTGTTCCCAGAAGCACCTATAGGACTTGAAGTGTGTTAGTCCCATCACACACACAGAGCTATATTTTGTTCCCAGAAGCACCTATAGGACTTGAAGTGTGTTAGTCCCATCACACACACAGAGCTATATTTTGTTCCCAGAAGCACCTATAGGACTTGAAGTGTGTTAGTCCCATCACACACACAGAGCTATATTTTGTTCCCAGAAGCACCTATAGGACTTGAAGTGTGTTAGTCCCATCACACACACAGAGCTATATTTTGTTCCCAGAAGCACCTATAGGACTTGAAGTGTGTTAGTCCCATTACACACACAGAGCTATATTTTGTTCCCAGAAGCACCTATAGGACTTGAAGTGTGTTAGTCCCATTACACACACAGAGCTATATTTTCTTCCCAGAAGCACCTATAGGACTTGAAGTGTGTTAGTCCCATTACACACACAGAGCTATATTTTGTTCCCAGAAGCACCTATAGGACTTGAAGTGTGTTAGTCCCATCACACACACAGAGCTATATTTTGTTCCCAGAAGCACCTATAGGACTTGAAGTGTGTTAGTCCCATCACACACACAGAGCTATATTTTGTTCCCAGAAGCACCTATAGGACTTGAAGTGTGTTAGTCCCATCACACACACAGAGCTATATTTTGTTCCCAGAAGCACCTATAGGACTTGAAGTGTGTTAGTCCCATCACACACACAGAGCAATATTTTCTTCCCAGAAGCACCTATAGGACTTGAAGTGTGTTAGTCCCATCACACACACAGAGCTATATTTTGTTCCCAGAAGCACCTATAGGACTTGAAGTGTGTTAGTCCCATCACACACACAGAGCTATATTTTGTTCCCAGAAGCACCTATAGGACTTGAAGTGTGTTAGTCCCATCACACACACAGAGCTATATTTTGTTCCCAGAAGCACCTATAGGACTTGAAGTGTGTTAGTCCCATCACACACACAGAGCTATATTTTCTTCCCAGAAGCACCTATAGGACTTGAAGTGTGTTAGTCCCATCACACACACAGAGCTATATTTTGTTCCCAGAAGCACCTATAGGACTTGAAGTGTGTTAGTCCCATCACACACACAGAGCTATATTTTCTTCCCAGAAGCACCTATAGGACTTGAAGTGTGTTAGTCCCATCACACACACAGAGCTATATTTTGTTCCCAGAAGCACCTATAGGACTTGAAGTGTGTTAGTCCCATCACACACACAGAGCTATATTTTCTTCCCAGAAGCACCTATAGGACTTGAAGTGTGTTAGTCCCATCACACACACAGAGCTATATTTTGTTCCCAGAAGCACCTATAGGACTTGAAGTGTGTTAGTCCCATCACACACACAGAGCTATATTTTCTTCCCAGAAGCACCTATAGGACTTGAAGTGTGTTAGTCCCATCACACACACAGAGCTATATTTTGTTCCCAGAAGCACCTATAGGACTTGAAGTGTGTTAGTCCCATCACACACACAGAGCTATATTTTCTTCCCAGAAGCACCTATAGGACTTGAAGTGTGTTAGTCCCATCACACAGAGCTCCTCTATTTTCTTTGCAGAAGCACCCACAGGACTTCTAGTGTGTTAGTGGCATCACACAGAGCTCCTCTATTTTCTTTGCATAAGCACCCACAGGACTTCTAGTGTGTTAGTGGCATCACACAGAGCTCCTCTATTTTCTTTGCATAAGCACCCACAGGACTTCTAGTGTGTTAGTGGCATCACACAGAGCTCCTCTATTTTCTTTGCATAAGCACCCACAGGACTTCTAGTGTGTTAGTGGCATCACACAGAGCTCCTCTATTTTCTTTGCAGAAGCACCCATAGGACTTCTAGTGTGTTAGTGGCATCACACAGAGCTCCTATATATTCTTCTCAGCAGCACCCACAGGACTTCTAGTGTGTTAGTGGCATCACACAGAGCTCCTCTATTTTCTTTGCAGAAGCACCCATAGGACTTCTAGTGTGTTAGTGGCATCACACAGAGCTCCTATATATTCTTCTCAGCAGCACCCACAGGACTTCTAGTGTGTTAGTGGCATCACACAGAGCTCCTCTATTTTCTTTGCATAAGCACCCACAGGACTTCTAGTGTGTTAGTGGCATCACACAGAGCTCCTCTATTTTCTTTGCATAAGCACCCACAGGACTTCTAGTGTGTTAGTGGCATCACACAGAGCTCCTCTATTTTCTTTGCAGAAGCACCCATAGGACTTCTAGTGTGTTAGTGGCATCACACAGAGCTCCTATATATTCTTCTCAGCAGCACCCACAGGACTTCTAGTGTGTTAGTGGCATCACACAGAGCTCCTCTATTTTCTTTGCAGAAGCACCCATAGGACTTCTAGTGTGTTAGTGGCATCACACAGAGCTCCTATATATTCTTCTCAGCAGCACCCACAGGACTTCTAGTGTGTTAGTGGCATCACACAGAGCTCCTCTATTTTCTTTGCAGAAGCACCCACAGGACTTCTAGTGTGTTAGTGGCATCACACAGAGCTCCTCTATTTTCTTGGCAGAAGCACCCACAGGACTTCTAGTGTGTTAGTGGCATCACACAGAGCTCCTCTATTTTCTTTGCAGAAGCACCCACAGGACTTCTAGTGTGTTAGTGGCATCACACAGAGCTCCTCTATTTTCTTTGCAGAAGCACCCATATGACTTCTAGTGTGTTAGTGGCATCACACAGAGCTCCTATATATTCTTCTCAGCAGCACCCACAGGACTTCTAGTGTGTTAGTGGCATCACACAGAGCTCCTCTATTTTCTTTGCAGAAGCACCCACAGGACTTCTAGTGTGTTAGTGGCATCACACAGAGCTCCTCTATTTTCTTGGCATAAGCACCCACAGGACTTCTAGTGTGTTAGTGGCATCACACAGAGCTCCTCTATTTTCTTTGCAGAAGCACCCACAGGACTTCTAGTGTGTTAGTGGCATCACACAGAGCTCCTCTATTTTCTTTGCAGAAGCACCCATAGGACTTCTAGTGTGTTAGTGGCATCACACAGAGCTCCTATATATTCTTCTCAGCAGCACCCACAGGACTTCTAGTGTGTTAGTGGCATCACACAGAGCTCCTCTATTTTCTTTGCAGAAGCACCCACAGGACTTCTAGTGTGTTAGTGGCATCACACAGAGCTCCTCTATTTTCTTTGCAGAAGCACCCACAGGACTTCTAGTGTGTTAGTGGCATCACACAGAGCTCCTCTATTTTCTTTGCAGAAGCACCCATAGGACTTCTAGTGTGTTAGTGGCATCACACAGAGCTCCTATATTTTCTTCTCAGCAGCACCCACAGGACTACCGACTACAATGGCTGGAAGACCGCCAAGGGGAGGCAGAGCGTGCAGAGCCAAGAACACAGGGCAGGCAGGCTCTGTTTCTAGTGGACGTGGCCGTGGACGTGGACGTGGTCGTGCATCGTCATCAGCACGTGGCCATGGGACACGCGCGTCTTTGTTTTCGGCAGCTGGACATGTGGAGCCGCATCATGCTGAAGGCTTGGTAGAATGGATGACCAAGCCCTCCTCATCCTCCTCATCCTCTCTCACCCAGGCTCAGGGTACTGACAGAGCATCATCAGCCACCCCTTCCCTAGACCCACCATGTCCTCCTGAGGAGTCCCCCGAACTCTTTGAGCACAGTGTTGGGTACATGCTCCAGGAGGATGCCCAACGATTCGAAGGCTCGGATGACGATACCCAGCTTGAGGAATCTGGCAGTACAGTTCCACCAGCTGCAGCTTACTGCCAGGTTTGCTCTAGTGGTGAAGAGGGAGGGGATGATGAGGTCACTGACTCCACGTGGGTGCCTCAAGGGAGAGAGGATGAGGAGGAGGACGAGGAGGAGGAGGATGCGGCGTCACATGTCCAACGAGGCAGGATGCCCCCTGGAGGCCAGGTAGAGGCCAGCACAGCAACTGTACAACACCGCAGAGCTCCGCCTGTGCAGGGCGCTGCCTCTGCACGTTATCAGAAAAGTTCTTTGGTGTGGGCCTTTTTTGAGACGAGTGCAGCAGATCGCACCACTGCTATTTGCAATATTTGTCTCAAGCGTATCTCGCGTGGCCAAAAACATCAGCCGCTTGGGCACGACAAGCATGACCAGACATATGGCGACCTGCCATGCAGCTCGTTGGCAGGCACACATAAAAGACCCACACCAAAGAACTAAGCGGACCTCTCCTTGCTCCTCCTCAGCTGGGATCTCCATCCCCACTACACCTTCAGTCCTCTCTGAAAGCTGCTCTGAGAGGACTGAAGGTGTAGAATTCGGTGTGTCACAACCAAGTACTTGCAGTACACCGACGTCCGAATGCAGCAGACAAATTTCCCTGCCCCAGCTGCTGGACCGTAGAAAGAAGTACACTCCCAGCCATCCACATGCCCAGCGGTTGAATGCTAGCCTTGCTAAATTGCTAGCACTTCAACTGCTGCCTTTTCAGTTGGTAGACTCGGCCCCCTTCCGTGAGTTTGTTCAATGTGCGGTTCCTCAGTGGCAGGTTCCCAAACGCCACTTTTTCTCGCGGAAGGCGATTCCGTCTCTCTACCGGCATGTGGAGGGCAATGTCCATGCCTCGCTGGACAGGGCGGTCAGCGGTAAGGTGCATATTACCGCTGACTCATGGTCCAGCAGGCATGGACAGGGACGGTACCTTTCTTTCACGGCCCATTGGGTCACTCTATTGGCAGCTGGGAGGGATGCAGGACAAGGTGCAGTAGTGTTGGAGGTTGTTCCGCCACCACGCCTCCAAAACGCGACTACTGCTACTGGTTGTGACACACCTCTCTCCTCCACCCCCTCCTCTTCTTCTTCCTCCAGTGCTCTGTCCTTGGAACCAGCGGTGCTCCGTAGGCGTACAAGGGGCTACGCAAGTACGCAGGCAAAAAGATGCCATGCCGTGCTTGCGCTGGTGTGTTTGGGGGACAGGAGCCACACTGGGCCAGAGGTTCTGGCAGCTCTGCAGGGGCAGGCCGAGAGGTGGTTGACGCCACGTCAGCTTAAGCCAGGAATGGTCGTTTCTGACAATGGCACCAACCTCCTCTCCGCCCTGCGACAGGGGCAGCTCACCCATGTGCCCTGCATGGCTCACGTCCTCAACCTGGTGGTGCAGCGGTTCTTGGGCAGGTTCCCAGGCTTACAGGATGTCCTGAGGCAGGCCAGGAAAGTCTGTGTGCATTTCCGCCGATCTTATAATGCCAGTGCTCGGCTGACTGAGCTGCAAAAGGAGCTGAACCTGCCCAAGAACCGCCTAATATCTGACATGCCCACCAGGTGGAACTCAACGTTGGCCATGCTGCAGCGACTGCACACGCAGCAGAGGGCCATCAATGAGTACCTTTGCGACTACGGCACCAGGACAGGGTCAGGGGAGCTTGGTTTTTTTTCCCCACGTCAGTGGAGCATGATCAGGGATGCATGCACTGTCCTCTCACCATTTGAGGAGGCCACGAGGATGGTGAGCAGTGACAGTGCATGCATCAGTGACACTGTCCCTCTTGTCCACCTGTTGGAGCATACGCTGCGTGGGATAATGGACAGGGCACTTGAGGCAGAACAGAGGCAGGAAGAGGAGGACTTCCTTGCCTCTCAAGGCCCCCTTTATCCGGACAGTGTTCCTTCTGTCCCACCCATCACACAGGAAGAGGAGGAGGAGGAGGAGGAGGAGGAGGAGGAGGATTGTGTGAGCATGGAGGTGGAGCCTGGCACTCAGCATCAGCAGCAGCAGTCTTTTAGGGATGATGTACAGTCCCAACAAGCCAGTGGACTTGTACGTGGCTGGGAGGAGGTGGCTGGCGATCATGTCATCCTCAGTGACCCAGAAGACTCCGGACCGAATGCCTCAGCTAACCTACGCTGCATGGCCTCCCTGATCCTGCAAAGCCTGCGGAAGGATCCTCGTGTTCTTCGGATCAAGGAGAGGGACCATTACTGGCTGGCCACTCTCCTTGATCCGCGGTACAAGGGTAAGGTTGCGGACCTTATCTTGCCGTCGCAGAGGGAGCAGAGGATGAGACATCTCAGGGAGGCCTTGCAGAAAGGTCTGTGCAACGCGTTCCCAGAAACTGGGAGGCTACAAACTCCTGGTCCTGGGCGACGAGTTGCTGAGGCTTCGGTCAGTGGCAGAAGGAGCGGTGGGGAAGGTGGACGTCTGACCGATGCGTTCAGACAATTTTTTAGTCCGCAGCCCCAAGGTATGATCGGTTCCAGCAACCATCGCCAGCGTCTGATATACATGGTGCAGGAATACCTTGGGGCAAGGTCAGACTTGGACACCTTTCCCACCGAAAATCCTCTGGCTTACTGGGTCCTGAGGATGGATCACTGGCCAGAGCTTGCACAGTATGCAATTGAGCTACTGGCCTGTCCTGCCTCCAGCGTTCTTTCCGAACGCACATTCAGTGCTGCTGGAGGATTTGTGACTGATCATAGGGTGCGCCTGTCCACCGCCTCGGTTGATCGACTGACATTCATCAAAATGAATCAGTCTTGGATCACCACCAGCTACCAGGCACCTGAGGCGGATATAACCGAATAATTTTTAATGTCACATCCCTTCAAGACTGCCTATGCTGATGCTGAGTGACTGTCCTCTTATGTTCACTGACTATCCTCTTCCTCCTCCTCAATGATCCATGCCACCACACCAGTGCCTAAGGCACAATTTTTCAGCCCCTGTTTAACAGGGGCGTGTACTTACAATTTTTTAAAAAAATGCTTCGCAACACGTGTGACTGCTGTGCTCCAAGTACAGTCTCTGTGAGGGCCGTGTTGCAGTGTTGTGGCACCAGCACCAGTGCCTAAGGCACAATTTTTCAGCCCCTGTTTAACAGGGGCGTGTACTTACAATTTTTAAAAAAAAATGCTTCGCAACACGTGTGACTGCTGTGCTCCAAGTACAGTCTCTGTGAGGGCCGTGTTGCAGTGTTGTGGCACCAGCACCAGTGCCTAAGGCACAATTTTTCAGCCCCTGTTTAACAGGGGCGGGTACTTACAATTTTTTAAAAAAAATGCTTCGCAACACGTGTGACTGCTGTGCTCCAAGTACAGTATCTGTGAGGGCCGGGTTGCAGTGTTGTGGCACCAGCACCAGTGCCTAAGGCACAATTTTTCAGCCCCTGTTTAACAGGGGCGTGTACTTACAATTTTTTAAAAAAAATGCTTCGCAACACGTGTGACTGCTGTGCTCCAAGTACAGTATCTGTGAGGGCCGGGTTGCAGTGTTGTGGCACCAGCACCAGTGCCTAAGGCACAATTTTTCAGCCCCTGTTTAACAGGGGCGTGTACTTACAATTTTTTAAAAAAATGCTTCGCAACAGGTGTGACTGCTGTGCTCCAAGTACAGTATCTGTGAGGGCCGGGTTGCAGTGTTGTGGCACCAGCACCAGTGCCTAAGGCACAATTTTTCAGCCCCTGTTTAACAGGGGCGTGTACTTACAATTTTTTAAAAAAATGCTTCGCAACACGTGTGACTGCTGTGCTCCAAGTACAGTCTCTGAGAGGGGTTGCAGTGTTGTGGCACCAGCACCAGTGCCTAAGGCACAATTTTTCAGCCCCTGTTTAACAGGGGCGGGTAATTACAAATCTTGATCTAATAGTTCACAGCAGGGCCCATTCCTGCGCCCACCAAGAGTAACTATGAGGGCCTGCAGTCTTGTGGCAACACCGTCCACCACCACCGCCAAAGGCCCAATTTTTCTGCCCTGTTCATCAGGTGCTTGCAATTACAAATCTTGATCTAATAACTCACAGCAGGGCCCATTCCTGCGCCCACCAAGAGTAACTGTGAGAGCTTACAGTCTTGTGGCAAAACCGTCCACCACCACCACCACCACCCCCAATTTTTCTGCCCTGTTCAACAGGTGCATGCAATTACAAATCTTGATCTATTAACTCACAGCAGGGCCCATTCCTGTGCCCACCAGTCTTGTGGCTACACCAACATCTAATAGGGCAAATTTCTGCAGAGTATATACGCCAGGCCCCTACTTTCAAACATCCAACTTACAAACGACTCCTACTTGCAAATGGAAAGAGAAAACAGGAAGTGAGAGGAAATCTACCCCTAGGAAGGGAAATTCTATCCTGTTAGATTTAATTTGGGAAAAAGGTATCTCCTCTCTACTGATACTTTATCACCAATCCTTGTTTCAATTAAAACCCCACTTTTCCAAAAACATTTGTCATTGGGACGGAAAGTGAGGTGACATGTTCTGAACAGATGTGCAAAGACAGCAAATGTTACAGGGGTGATAACCCCTCCCTATGTTCTCCAAAAAGCTTAAAAATATATTTTTTTGGGATGGAGCTACACTTCATAATGTACCTGTTCAGATTCTACTTAAGAACAAACCTAAAGCCGCAAGTGGTTTTAAATGGCTTCTTTTTTTCCTTTACAAATGTCATTTTGTGCAAGGACAGTTCTAAACACGGGAAACACATGCCACTTCACAGGCATACTTTAGACACCCCCCAGGTACCATATTTAAAGGAAAATTTCACTTTTTTTTTTTTCACTTTATGCATCATTAAAATGACTGCTCCCGAAAAAACGTTAGTTTTTAAAAGTTCTTTTTGCATTGATATATGTCCCCTGGGGCAGGACCCGGGTCCCCAAACCTGTTTTATGACATTAACATGCATATTGGCCGTTGTAATTAGCACTTTTGATTTCGAACGTTCGCGTCCATTATAACGTATAGGGTTCGAAAAGTCGCGCGAACTTTCGGTCCGTTCGAAGGTTCTGGTTCGAACCGAACCCGGGGGTGTTCGGCTCATCCCTAGTCTAAACCACTGGCAACAAAAGTGAGTAAACCCCTAAGTGCCACCATTATTATCCAGCACTGCCTTAACCCTCTTGGACATGGAGTTCACCAGAGCTTGACAGGTTGCCACTGGAGTCCTCTTCCTCTCCTCCATGATGACATCACAGAGCTGGTGGATGTTAGAGACCTTGCGCTCCTCCACCTTCCGTTTGAGGATGCTCCACAGATGCTCAATAGGGTTTAGGTCTGGAGACGTGCTTGGCCAGTCCGTCATCTTTACCCTCAGCTTCTTTAGCAAGGCAGTGGTCATCTTGCAGATGTATATGTAAATTTTATTACCTTAGTTTTTTAAACATACTACACCATTGGAGGCATTCTTTCTCTCTTCCCCCCATCTTTGCTGTGGTGCCAGGGCCGTTTTTAAGGCAGGGCAAAAGGGGCAGCTGCCCTGGGCCCTGTCATTGTTGTGGGGCCCAAAGCAGCTGCCACATACTTGACAACTATCCCAGTTTAAATGTCCTTGTCCCTTGAGGTTTTAGTCCCAAGTAGTGTCCTGATATCTCTGTGTGAAGTTCTGTTACTAATGCTGCCCATCTCTGCCCTATTGTTGTGTACAGATGACTCACCTGCAGACCCTGTGTTTATATGTAAAATACTGACATTGATATGTAAATAGTGACGGCATTCATATATAAATAGCAGCAGACAGGCAGGATTCATATGTATATCATGCCCCCCTGGAGGTCATATCCACCATCACCTATACTGAATTTCAATGGGCTGCTCTATGCGCTACAAATGCGGAAGAAACTCCCAAACCCTTTTCCAAAATCATTGAGCAGTATTGGTGCACAGTACAGGGGGTCCCCGACTTACGAACGCCTGACCTACGAACAACCCCTACTTACGAACGGGGCGCTGCGGGGACCCTCCGCCATTTTTTGCTGTTTTTCGCCGTATTTCGGCCGTTCTGCGAATGCGCGGCCATACGGAGCCTCGGAAAATGCCGGAAATGTCCGTAATTTGCCACGCATACGCAGAACTGCATTAGACGGAACATCGGAAATGTCCGGAAATCTCCGTATTTGTCGGTTTGCGCATGCACGGCCGACTTACGAACATTTCCGACTTCCATACAGGCGGGCAGTCCCTAACGAGTTCGTAACTCGGGGACCTCCTGTAATCTCTAGCAACCAATCAACAAGCAGAAATGATGTGCTGTAACCTCTAGCAACCAGTCAGTGAGTGGTAATGCAACACTGTAACCTCTGGCAACCAATTACAATCGCTGTCTGATCTGATTCAGTAAACTGATTTTGAGTCTAGCTGCTTTCTACTGTATGTCTCAAAGCAGGTGGAGAGCAAAACTGCATGGGGGGGGGGGGGGCAACAAAAATGTTTTGCCCAGGGTCCAATCAATATTAAAGACGGCCCTGTGTGGTGCTATACCGGAGAAAATTAGGAGGGCTCAGTGGAGGATTTATATAGTTGGAGAAGTACCCATGGTTCCAGCAGCAGTGTATGTTAACAAAATAAGGCCCCAATAGGATGCTGTGAAGAGTTCAACTTGCCTATTGATGCGTTTTACTCCATTTTCATAAGGTGAGAGTTCTGTGAGACTAGTGTTCGAAGAGAGAATTTGTGGAGTCATCTTATGGACAATATAATTCTGTACATCTGCCCATTATATTATCCATGTACTGTGTATATCTTCTCCTAAATGTGGAGTCTCCCCCAACACTTTATACCTTCTGTAGGATGTTATATATTGTTTTTTTTCTTTATTATTTATCCACGCATCTATTTGTTTCTCTTTTAAGGATTTTGAACATTATTTGGACTTTTTTTGCACATGTATATATTTTCTTTTTCATTGTTTGCACCTTTTTGTGGAGACATCATAATATTGCACTTTATTATCTTTTTAATCTTTTCACTTTATTTATCTCTTAGTGGATCTTTTTTATGTTTTAAAGTGATTTTTATTACCGTGTGAGATCACTTGATATTTGCATCTTGGAGGTGTGTTTGGGGTCATTATGTTGGAATACTGCTCTGCGGCCCAGTCTTCTAAGGGAGACTCTGTGCAGGCCAGTCAAGTTCCCCAAACTTGCTCATCCATGTCTTTATGGACCTTGCTTTGTGCAAAGGTGAGCAGTCATGTTTGAACAGGAAGTGGCCATCCCCAAACTGTTCCCACAAAGTTGGGAGCATGAAGATGTCCAAAATGTCTTGGTATGCTGATGCCTTATGCCGCGTACACACGGTCAGAATTTCCGATGGAAACAGTCCGATGGGAGCTTTTCAACGGATTTTCCGACCGTGTGTATGCCCATCTGACTTTGGATTGAGAACCTGTTCTCAATTTTTCCGAGGGAAAACCTTTCTATCGGATTTTCCGATCGTGTGTATGCAATTCCGACACGCAAAATTCTGACGCATGCTCGGAAGCATTAAACTTCCCTTTTATTGTGCTGTCGAACGTGTTTTATGCCACTGTGTTACTGACCGTCGGAATTTGGTGTGACCGTGTGTAGGCAAGACAGTTTGAGCGAAATTCCGTCGGAATTCCGACGGGAAAACCATCAGAGCTTTTTCCGACGAGAATTCCGACCGTGTGTACGCGGCATTAAAGTGATTGTAAAGGTTTTTTTTTGTTGTTTTTTTAAATAACAAACATGTTATACCTGCTGGTTGTGGTAAGTAGCCGTCCACAATAAAATGTGCAATTTTATCACACAACACAATGCCACAGATGTCGCAAGTTTTGAGGGAGTGTGCAATTGGTATGCTGACTGCAGGAATGTCCACCAGAGCTGTTGCCCTTGAATTGAATGTTCCTTTCTCTACCATATGCCGTCTACAAAGGCGTTTCAGAGAATTTGGCAGTACATCCAACCGGCCTCACAACCGCAGACCACGTGTAACCACACCAGCCCAGGACATCCACATCCAGCATCTTCACCTCCAAGATCATCTGAGACCAGCCACCCGGACAGCTGCTGCAACAATCGGTTTGCATAACCAAAGAATTTCTGCACAAACTGTCAAAAACCGTCTCAGGGAAGCTCATCTGCATGCTCGTCGTCCTCATCGGGGTCTCGACCTGACTCCAGTTTGTCGTCGTAACCGACTTGAGTGGGCAAATGCTCAGATTCAATGGTGTTTGGCACTTTGGAGAGGTGTTCTCTTCACGGATGAATCCCGGTTTTCACTGTACAGGGCAGATGGCAGACAGCGTGTATGTTGTCGTGTGGGTGAGGGGTTTGCTGATGTCAATGTTGTGGATCGAGTGGCCCATGGTGACGGTGGGGTTATGGTATGGGGAGGCTTATGCTATGGACAATGAACACAGGTGCATTTTATTGATGCCATTTTCAATGCACAAAGATACCGTGACGAGATCCTGGGCCCATTGTTGTGCCATTCATCCACGACCATCACCTCATGTTGCAGCATGATAACGCACGGCCCCATGGTGCAAGGATCTGTACACAATTCCTGGAAGCTGAAAACATCCCAGTTCTTGCATGGCCAGCATGCCACTCACCGGACATGTCACCCATTGAGCATGTTTGGGATGCTCTGGATCGGCTTCTATGACAGCGTGTTCCAGTTCCTGCCGATATCCAGCAACTTCGCACAGCCTTTGAAGAGGAATGGACCAACATTACACAGACCCCAATCAGCAACCTGATCAACTCTATGCGAACGAGATTTGCTGCACTGCGTGAGGCAAATGGTAGCCACACCAGATACTGACTGGTTTCCGGACCCCCCAGACCCCCCTTTTATTGTGGAACATTCAATTCAAGGGCAACAGCTCTGGTGGACATTCCTGCAGTAAGCATGCCAATTGCACGCTCCCTCAAAACTTGCAACATCTGTGGCATTGTGCTGTGTGATAAAATTGCACATTTTAGGCCCCTTTCACACGGGACGGATCCGTATTGATCCGCCCCGTGAAGATCCGCTGCTCAGCGGGGATCGCTCAGCTGATCCCCGCTGAGCCGGCTGATGACAGGGCGGTCCCTGCACACTGTGCAGGGACCGCCCTGTCAGTTCTCCGCTCTCCTCTATGGGGGATCGGATGAACACGGACCGCCTGTCCGTGTTCATCCGATCCGCTCTGCAGACAGATGGAAAAATAGGGTTTTCCTCCGTATGCAGAATCGGACAATAGCGGAGGCGGACGATAGCGGGTGTCAGCGGATGTTCATCCGCTGACACCCGCTATCCCATAGGGGTGCATGTATGTCCGTTTTTTATCCAAAAACAGATGGATGAAAAACGGACATACAGTCCGCACGTGTGAAAGGGGCCTTATTGTGGCCAGCCTAAGGCACAGCTGTGCAATAATCATGCTGGCTAATCGGCATTTGGATATGCCACACCTGTGAGGTGGATGGATTATGTCGGCAAAGGAGAAGTGCTCACTAACACAGATTTAGACAGATTTGTGAACAATATTTGAGAAAAAAAAAGGCCTTTTTTGTACATAGAAAAAGTCGTAGATCTTTGAGTTCAGCTCATGATAAATAGGGGCAAACACAAAAGTGTTGCGTTCATAATTTTGCTCAGTGTACTAATCTTACATACTAATCATACATACTTACCATACATACTTATCATGCAAACTCATCATACATACAAATCATATATACACTTATCACACATACTAATCATACATACTCACTATACTTAATAATCATACATACTCACCATATATACTAATCTTACATACTCGTCATCATACAGACTCACCATACATACTCATCAGTGATACCCGCCATACATACTCACTATATATACTCACCATACATACTCATCATATCTATCCACTATAAATATTCATAATACATAAATATTATACAAACTATTAATATTATTGAAGACACTGCTAGAAGCTTGAACTGGCAGCACAATAACAGAAAAGATTTATCAGGAATTTGGTGACCACAATAACTTCCTAAAACGGTTATTCTTTTGTTTTTTCTTTTTCTTTTACTGGAGATGGTAACTATAGACTGCAGGAGAATGGAGTGTAAATCATCCACGGGGGGAATTGCAGTATAAATATCATTCAGAGCGATCAGGATTCTGGACGGTGATTGCTGACAGGTAAAGTAGAGAACGCGCTGAGGCTGTGTCTCCAATTTCTGTTGATGGTTTGTATTCCGGCTCCGAAGGCCCACCGTCGGTTTAGGAAAAGCGCGCATGATTCGCTGCGGTTCCTCCTTCCTCACCTGCTTGTTGAGGATCTGAATTATTTAGTCTAATGGATTTTTTTTTTTGCACGCCCTATTTCTCCAGGAAAACACGTATTATCCGTGATGTGCCCAGGATATCGCCCCAGGCAGAATCTTGTGTAGAAATAATACTGAACACCTGAATATATCATAGCCGATCTTTCATGCATAATTCAGCTGCGCTAAATATGCTCCGCCGCTTTACAGAGTGGTCACATTTAAAGCAGAACTCTTACAAAAGGTTTTTCAGGATGTACTTCCCTATCACAAGAACACTGTGATTGGCTTTCACAGTGGTCACATGATCTGGAGCCCACCCCTCTGGCTCTTGATCATAACTATGCATCATGTGGTCGACAAGAGGATCATTAACAGCTAACTACACATAAGCTGTTTTACCTACCAAAGGGTTTGCATTTCTGTCCATCCAGTCCTGAGATTTACACAGCTCTGCCACACATGCTGAATGGTTCCCCTAACAGTGCAGGGACTGAATCATGTAGCACCCATGGATAAAATGCAGAGCTGAGCCCTCCTTTCCTGCTGCTAATGCATGGTGTAAATTTGTGTACCACCCTGCTGGCTCGATATGCCCATTTCCACCCCTTTCCTCATACTCCAGATGCCTGTAGTCTGCATGGAGGGTGCACTGAACATGCATAGTCATTTGTTTGCTTTTGGCTAGGGGTGGATGTACAGTTTCACATGTAAGCATGCTTTTTGTGCTAGCTGTGGGCGGTTGGGTAAGCACCAGACAGTTCACCAGTTGCCCCCCACCAATTTGGAGCATGCATTTAGGGGTGCTTCCCATTCCCCAACTCCCCCCCCCCACCCCATTTGGGTAAAGGCTAGGCACCCAGGAAGGCTGCTCTTCCAGATCTCTTCAGCAACGACCCCCCAGCAACAATAGACCCCCCAGATACAAAATATCCCCCCCAGCACAAATAGACCCACCCAACAGTAGCTGACCCCAAAAACAATAGACCCTCTACTAGCAACAGCAGATCCCTCCTAAGCCTATATATCTCCTAGCAGCCAGCAACTTTAGACCCCCCCCCCCCCCCTGAGCAACAACAGCTCCCCCACCAGCAAAAATAAATGTCCCAGCAACAATAGTCCCCCAATACAAAATACCCACCCCAGCAACAATAGACCCCCTAGATACAAAATACACCTCCAGCAACAATATATCCCATAGCAGTAGATCATACTAGAAACAATAGACCCTCCACCAGCATAAATAGATCCCCCTAAACTGACGGATAAACTAGCAGGCAGAAATAATAGATAACCCCAGTAGCAACAGCTCCCCCACCAGCAACAAGCGATGCCACAGCAACAATACCCCCCCCCCCCCCCCCCCAAATACAAAATACCCACTCCCAGTAGCAATAGACCCCAGATACAAAATAAACCCTCAACAACAATAGATCCCACAGCAGTAGATCATCCTAGAAACAATAGACCCTCAACCAGCAACAATAAATCCCTCCTAAACCGATAGATCCCCTAGTAGCCAGCAATAATAGATCCTCCCAGCAGCAACAGCTGCCCCCATCAGCATCAATAGATGTCACAGAAACAATAGCCCCCCAATACAAAATGCCCACCCCCAGCAACAATAGACCCCCCCAGATACAAAATACACCCCCAACAAAAATAGATCCCCAGCAGCCATCCACAATAGACCCCCTCACTACAACTGTAGATCCCCCCAGAAACCGTAGACCCCCCAATAACAATAAATTCTCCACCAGCAACAGCAGACTCCCCCTGACAACGCTACACAACCCCCCCCCCCCCCCCAGGGGCAGCCAGCAATGATGTATAAATTTAGTGCTGGGGGTGCCAGAACTATGTAAGGTCGGATAGTTTGCTGCATCCAGAGGTGACTAAATGCCACTTCTGAATGCAACAACACTCTGTGTTATGACCACATACAAATGGTCTGATTAGGTGCAGTTTGTGTGCATCCAGAACTTGTCAGAATGTGAGAAAAAAACATTAGACTCCGATTTCGGGAAATAAAAGTACTAAATAACGAAAAAACTATAAAATATTCAATGCACTCACTGTAAACACACTTTTAAAACTCCACCGAAAGTGTCTGGATCTCCCCAGACTTGCCCCATCCCTTCTTCCCCTATTTGACCTAAAAACAATTGCTCAAAAGCGATCAAAAATAAATCCACATGTGATCTGATTTTTCATAGAGCCGGTTGCAATATCAAACAACCGGATGGATGATACAATATCCAAAGCAGCGGGGACTCTCCTTCCTCTGAAATAATATATGTGGGAACTGAGCAATATAGAAAACATGAGCCACAACAAATATAAGCAGCGTACATCGAGGATGCTGAAAGAGACCATTTATTTCAAAAAAACATTTTTATAAGATTGTATGTGCATTTAAAGCTGAACTCCATGATAAAAAATATTCCTTCACTCCAGCTGGAGCTTCCTCCATGGTGTTTGAGGTGATGGTTGCACACCAACACCATTAAATACAATGCAGGACCAATAGTCCTGCAGTGTAAAAATGGACAGTGAGGGCCTGTTTCTGAAGTGGCAGATTTCTTGGTCATTTCAATATCTTTAATCACCTTGGAAAATTTATTGAGATAGGCTTTTTTATTAGTTGTGATTTCCTGCATTTTTGGTCCCTTTATCTTTTTCCCTTGAAAATAGTTATTCATTTCGTAATTTATACCTTCAATCTAGATGGATTATTAGACCTTCCCTCTCTATGATGCCTTCAAATGGTCCTGCTTTGCTTTTCCACATTTTTAATGATTTTTTACATTTTAAAGGTTGGTACCTGATCAGAGCATACATTTTGTTTGTTAGAACACAGTCCATCATATAATGATGTATATAAATTGTTTTCACACTTTTTTGTGTTGTTTATATTAATGTTTTCTTGGAATTGTTTGTTCTGATATATATTCTTTTCATTGTAGTGATCAGTCCCCACATACAGTGTTTATTGCAAAAGAAACTCCTGAGGAAGCCCTAACAGGCAAAACATGTAGAGATAAAATTTACACTTCCAGTGGTATTTTTTTACTGATCAATTGTTGAATATTCATGGATTTTTTAATTGAATAAAATGTATATATTTCTATATATTTTTTCTGTCTTTGTATGTGCTTGAAAAGTCCCAATTTCCTTCCTTTGCATTTTCTTCAGCCGGCTGATGGTGGGGCCCAAACTGTAAGGTGGAGCACTTTGATAACTGTCCATTAAGACTGCATGCAGTGATCAATTTTGGAGATATAGGCATATAGGCAGTCTCCTCTGGTATTAAACTACTAAAAAGTTGTACAGTAAGCACCACTGCTAGTACTCACCAGTCTTGACACCCAGCAAACCTTGTCCTGGACACTCATCTGTTCCTGGTCCTCAGGTACCTTGCAGCCCTCAAAAACAGGCTTTGTCCCAGCACTCCGGTTCTCAGTGGCTGTCTCCAGTAACACACAGCATAAAGGTCTCTCCAGCTTCGATTCCCTTTTAGCAACACCCCACGCTCTCTCTCAATGCCCAGGAAAACTCTCCACTCTCCTCCTTACAGGGTACTTGTGGCTCTTGTAGTTCGCAGCTGCATTCACTTCCACAGTGCAGCTCTCCTTGCGAACTGCTTTTCCCAGGGTTCCATGCGACTGTATTATAGTCCTTTCAGTTTCTCAAGTCCTGCCGGCTCCCCCTGGTGAGTGGAGGCTGAACTGCACAGAAGCCAGCATAAGAACCCTGTTTGGGCACTTAAGGAAGCTTCAGCGCAGTGTCTGTAGTCGCTCTCTCTGCCAGCTAAGCAACTGGCTACAATAGTGTTCCCCTTTTCTCTTTGCTTGGAAGTTATAATAATGGTTCTGTAGGGAGGTGAAGAGAAGGATGGAGAAGCTGGGACAGCATAGACAGCAATTTAATACTCCCAGAAGAGCATGCATGGTGGAAGCATTTATAAAAAACGCTTAAAACACATAACATGCATATTTGCGTGATTTCTTCCTTTTCCACCTAGTAACTAGCTTTTCATTGTCTTAAACAAGTCTGAAATGAAATTAGTTGACATCACCCCATTTACTGCTCGAAGCTCAGAAAACTGCTTGAGCTTTATTGGGGTAGAGTGGCTTGTTTTTGGCCCCTATAGTTTTGGGAGTGCCTGAAAAACACCTGAAAATGTGCATATTTTTCAGTATTTCTTGCCTCTCTCGATGCGTGAAAAGTAGATGAGCTTCTTTGAGGAACAGTCGCTGGTGTTTTGGCACCTACAGACTTGAAAGGGAGTGTCTGAAAAATGCCTGAAATGTACAGTTTTCACGTCATGTTTTGTCTTTCCTCCTGCTAGTAGCTAGCTTTTCATTGGCTTATACAAGGCCAAAATTAAATTAGCTGAAACCCCCCATCCACACCAGAAGGTTTTGAAGTGCATTTTCCGAGGAACCTCAACACTCAACATCGAGATTCCCATTATATTCAATGGTGCCTGTTCACATCTTAGCATCACATCGGTTGAAGTGTTTCACCCGAAGAGCAAAAAAGTGAAAATAATCTTCTTTTGGACCGAATTGCTCGTATTTGGCCCCTATAGACCTTAATAGGAGTACCTGATAAATGTCTGAAAAGTGAGGTTTTCGCACAATGTATAGCTTCTCCTTCTCCTGCTATCTTTCAATATGTTAATACAAGGAGGTATGGTTTGCTGCTCAAAGCTTGGAAAAGTGGGAGAACCTGAAATTGTGTGTATATTGCACGGGCTTCGCCAATTTCTTGCTTCTCCTCCTTCTAGTAACTGACTTTCCATTTGCTAAAACAAGCCTGAAATTAATTTAAATAAAATCACCTCATTTATCCCCCATTTACACTTGGGTAATTTGAAGCGCTTTTCCCAATGAACTTCGACACTCAACATTATACTCAATGATGTCCTTCACACCTAAGCATCACATTGTTTGAAGCTTGCTGTCCAAGGCTTGAAAAAATCTAAAAGCTTAATTTGGAGCAGAGCTTCTTGTTTATGGCACCTATAGACCTCAATTCAAGCCTGATAAATACCTGAGATGTGCATTTTTTGTACAATTTATTGGTTCTCCACCTCCTAGTAACTAGTATTCCATTGGCTAAAACAAGCCTCAAATTAATTTACCTGAAATCAGCTCATTTATCCCCCATTAACACCGCAGTGTTTTTAGAAGCGAATTTCCAGGAGAACTAAAATACTTAGGCAACTTTCACACTGAGGTGCTTTTCAGGCGTTTTAGCGCTAAACATAACGCCTGTAAAGCGCCTCTCTAACCACCACAGTGTAAAAGGCCGAGTGCTTTCACATTGGGGTGGTGCACTTGCAGGACGGGAAAAAAAGTCCTGCAAGTAGCGTCTTTGGCGCGGTGTATACACCACTCCTAAACCGCATCTGCCATTAAAATCAATGGGCAGCGATGCTGAAGCGCCTGGGCAGCTGTGATTTTTGGGCACTTCTAACCCCTTGTTAACCTCTTCTTTGAGGTTAAGAGCACCCTGCTCCCGCCCACACAGCACCGGTAAAGCGCGGCTAAAATGAGCAGTGCTTTACCGTTAGCATGGGGCGATGTTCAGTGTGAAAGGGGTCTTAACATCAACATTCCCATTCTATTTAAGGGTGCCCATTCACACCTGAGCATCGTGTTGCGCGAAGATTGCTGCTCAAACTTAAAAACATACATGAGCTTCTTTGGGGCAGAGTTGCTTATTTTTGGCCCCTATAGTCTTAGGAGTGCTTAAGCCTGTAACATGTTTTTTCACCTGCCTCTGCTCATGGCTGGACCTAGGGGGTGCTGAGTTGGGCTTTGCCCCCAAGATTTCAGTTGTGCCCCCCCCCCCCTAAGGCTCAGCAGACGTTAGCTCACCTGACCCCTGTCCTCTGCCCTGCTGACCCCCTGTACACTGCCTTATCAATTCCTGTATACTCCCCTTCTGACCTCACGTCCTTTGCCCTGCTGACCCCCATACACTGCCCTGCTGACTGCCTGTACACTGGCCTGCTTACCCCTGTCCTCCACCCTGCTGACCCCCTGCACACTGCCCTACTGACCCCTTTGTACACTGCTCTGCTGACCCCCTGTGCACTGCCCTGCTGACCCCTGTACACTGCCCTTCCGATTCCTGTACACTCCCCTGCTGACCTCCCATCCTTTGCCCTGCTGACCCCCTGTACACTGCCCTTCTGATTCCTGTACACTGCCCTACAAACCAATAGCTTCTGTAAACTGCCCTACAAACTGCTGACCCTATGCTCTGCTGTGCTGACCCCCTGTACACTGTCCTGCTGACCTCCCATCCTCCACCCCCCTTTTAACTGCTGCCCCACATCAGACAGTTAGATCCGAACTTACCTCTCCTTCTCCTAGTAACTAGCTTTCCATTGGCTATAACAAAAATGCTTGAGCCTGAAAAACTAAAGAAGAAAAAGTTACAAAATCACCCAAAAACTTTTGGTCTCAACTGTGAATAATCCCAGTCCACTGTGAGCCACACATGGGCCAGATACACACACACCACACATGGGCCAGACACACACACACCACACATGGGCCAGATTCATTGTAACTCCTGGCTCAGTTAACCAGTGTGTCCATCAATATCCATATTAGTGAATTGCATTTCTGCTCCATACAGCATTATGTAGTTCTATAAAAAAACATGCCACACACAGGATCTCTCTCCATCTCTTCGCTCCGAGGCGTGCAGCCTAATTCGGTCACTGAATGCCACCTCAGACCCAATGCATGCAGCGATCAGCCAGTTGTACACTTAAATAATTGTCTCTGTCTAGCCCAGGGAGACGGCTGCAGAGTTTGCTGACTCCCATTATATAGAGTCTCACTTGAATGGAAATGCCTCTACATAGCACAGATACAATGATCTGAAAGCAGTAAAGGGATTATTGGCATTGATTTTTAGGGGGACAACATGTTGCGTGGTGTTGTACAAAGCGGTGACATACAGGGGCTATGACAACAGTATAACATATGCAAAGACATGACAACACTGCGAACGAGAGACCTGCTGAAAATAACATAATGTATTTGCGCAGCAATTTTCAGGGAAAAAATACACTTTAATGAATTTTAATGCACAAAAACACAATATAAAACCCAATTTTTGTTAAAGTATAAAATATGATGTAACGCCGAGTAAATAGATACCCAACACTTTAAAATTGCACACACTTGTGGCATGGCGCCAAACTTCAGTACATAAAAATCTCCATAGGTTACGCTTGAATTTTTTTACAGGTTACCAGTTTAGAGTAATGCCCCGTACACACGGTCGGACATTCCGACCACAAAATCCATCTGATTTTTTCCAACGGATTTTGTCCAAAACTTGTGTTGCATACACAAAGTGGTCGGAAAATCCAATCGTTCCAAACGAGGTGATGTATAAAATGTATGACGGGACTAGGTAGAGGCCAGTAGCCAATAGCTTTTGTCTCCAAATTTCTTCTGAGCATGCGTGGCACTTTGTGCGTCGGAATTCTCTACACACGATCGGAAAAAGTCTGATTGGATTTTGTTGTCGGAAAATTTTAAATCCTGCTCTCAAATTTATTTCGCCGGAAATTCAGACGGAAAAAGCCCGCTAGAGCCCCCCACGCGATCCGACTGTGTGTACGGGGCATTACAGAGGAGGTCTAGAGCTAGAATTATTGCACTCGCTCTAACATTTGCAGTGATACCTCACATGTGTGGTACGAACGCTGTTTACGTATGTGTACAGGGGCACTTAAATCTTTTTTTATTATTATTTCTTTTATTTTTTTATTTTTACACTGTCTCTTTATCTTTTATTTTTTAACACTTTTAGTCCCATTACAAGAAATGTAAACATCCCTTGTAATAGGAATAAGGCATGACAGGTACACTCTGTGGAGAGATTTGGGGTCAATAAGACCACAGATTTGTTCTCTACCCTGGAAAGCATGAGAGCAAGAAAAACAAAAAACATTGATCTCTGCTTTCTAGGGGAAAAAAATGGCAGAGCCGGAAGTGACATCATGACATCACCTACCAGGGTCATAAAGATGGCTGGGGACCATCCTTGGCCAGCTCTATGGTAATCCAACAGAACCGCCAGAATGGATCTCTGGCTTCCTGATTGCACAGGAGAGCCCGGAGAGGACCCCGGGGGGAGGCTGAGGGGGGGGGGATCTAAATACCCGCTAGAATGGCTTTTACATTAGAGGGAATAGCTGGCAGAAAACAAAGATATTTAGATGATGCCTATAGCTGCAGCCTCATTCAGACATCACCACTTCAAACTTATGCCCTGTACACACGATCGGATTTTCCGACAATAAATGTTGGATGTGAGCATGTTGGCGGGCGGAAAGTCCGACCGTGTGTATGCTCCATCAAACATTTGTTGTTGGACTTTCCGCCAACAAACGTTGGCTAGCAGGTTCTCAAATTTTCCGCCAACCAATGTTTGTTGTCGGACTTTCCGATCGTGTGTACACAAGTCCACCGTCAAAAGTCCACACATGCTCGGAATCAAGTACGAGTCGGAGATATAACTAGCGTTCGTAATGGAGATATCACGTACGTCTTGTACGTCACTACGTTCGTAATTGTTGGCCAACATTTGTGTGACCGTGTGTATGCAAGACAAGTTGGAGCCAACATCGTTCGAACAAAGATCCACGGTTTTGTTGTCGGAAAGTCCGATCGTGTGTACGGGGCATAAGGAAGTCATATGACATCCTACGGTTGGAAAGTGGTTAAATTAACTTGTAATTTTTATAATTTTTTGCACATAAGGTATAATATGCAATTTTTTGTCAGAAATTACTGTAACCCCCCAAAAAAATCAAGAACCCCCACATTTTATAATTTGTTTCACACATGTTAAAATCAGCATTTTTTGGCCAGAATTTACTGTAACCCCCTCCTCCAAAAGAATCACATTTTGTAATCTTTTGAAAACATGATAAAATCTGCATTTTTTCGCAGAGAAAACATAGATCCCCCACCCAGAAAAAAAAAGTATACATTTTCTGGAAACAGAGGCCCTGCAGAATAAAATGGTGGTAGCAGCATTTTTTTTAATCAAACAACATTTGCACAACTATTTATCAAACACATATTTTCAAGAAAAAATACACTGAAATACATTTTAATACAAGCACAATATTATACCCAATTAAAAAAAAAAAAAGATGGGGTTGCATTAAGTAAATAAATGCCAAACCTTAAAATTGCACATGTCCCTGGAATTACAAAAAAACTCTAGTGTCTGAAAATCTCTATAGGTGATATTTTAAAAGCCTTTACAGGTTATCACTGTAGATTTAGCAATAATTCTGGGGCCATAATTCACAGTTATCACTCAATGTTCATGGCGATACCTCATATGTGGATGTGGTGCAATTGATGTTTACATACATGTTCACCTTTCGATGTGCTTTTTTTTATGGGGTGTGTACAGGGGTGCTTTGAATATTTTTTTTATTTTTATTTATGTATTTATTTTATATAATTTTTCCTTACACTTTTTTTATGCTACATTATTGCTATCCCAAGCAAACCCCCTATTGTCAGGGGTGTCAAACTCAGTTTCGTTGCGCGTTGCATCGGTATTATGGTTACTCTCAAAGGGCCAGTTGTATCTGTAGGACTAGATGTACAGAGCACCCCTTCCCACCATCAGAAGTCAAGAGTCCCCCACCCTCCCTTACATCACAGTGCATCCCCCTTACCTTGTGCTGCTGCTGCCGGGAATAAGCTAGGGGTGGAGCTTGGAAGCATAAAGTACAGGGTCTGGAGGAGGAAAAGAGGAGGGTTGAATGCTGAGACCAGGGGGGAAGGAGACCAAGGGATGCTGTAGCTGCACAGACAGGCCCAGGATCTGTAAGAGTTTTGTCTGCTGCCGGCTTCTTCCTGCTGCCGGCTGCTGAGAGGAGATGGGGGAGGAAATAAGGAGGGTTAGATACAAGACTTACCGTAGCTACACATGGAAGCACAGAATCTGGGGAGTTCTGTCCTCCACTCTGCTGCATACAAGCTTCCAAGTGCATGATTCAATAACCTGCTAATAGGTTATGGGTCCCAGGCACCCAGGCATTGGAGAGGATACTACAAGCAGCAGCAAACCCAGCAGCACCCAGGACACCCAGCAGCATCCAGGCACTGGAAAAAATTTCTTCAGTGAATCAGTTAGTACTGTATGCAAGCTACTGAAAGATGGCAAGTGATTCAGATGTGAAGTTTGCAATAGCAAAGCTGAACAATGCCAATTACCTTGCTTCTTAGCAAGGAGGACCTGTGGCAAGTGCTGAATACAGACAGACCCATAGACGGAGAGACGGAGAGACGGAGACCTGGAATAGGAAGGATAGACAGGCAAAAGCGATTATAAGCTTATTAGTGGAAGATGACCAGCTTATCCACATAAGAACATAGAAAATGGCCAAAGGTATGTGGACTTCATTACATCTTTTGACCACATGAATGCTATGCTAGAGATCATAGAGCAGCTATGTGCCATTGAAGAGGACATTAAAGATAACTATATTGTTGCCCTGCTCCTCTGCAGCCTTCCAGAGACATATACTGCTCTCATTAATGCTTTAGAAACCAGACCCGAGCAGGAGCTGACACTAGAATATGTCAAAGGGAAATTAAACAATGAATATGACAAAAGGAAAGAAAATATGCACCATGATGACTGAAAGGTAATACCCCTTGGTAGGTACACTTCTGCTGGCCAGCCTCCCTTCAACCTGTAAAGAATGTAAGAGCACTCAAAAATAAGACATCAAGACATGTGTAGTCTTTCAGTCTGTATTCAAATTAAGACCAGTCAGGACAGCTTATATACAGTTCAAAAAGGGGATGTGACATTAGTCCCCCAGACCAACTAAAAATATACATAGAATATTTACGAGCAATGATCAATACATACAGTGGTGTGAAAAAGTGTTTGCCCCCTTCCTCATTTCCTGTTCCTTTGCATGTTTGTCACACTTAAGTGTTTCGGAACATCAAACCAATTTAAACAATAGTCAAGGACAACACAAGTAAACACAAAATGCAATTTGTAAATGAAGGTGTTTATTATTAAAGGTGAAAAAAAATCCAAACCATCATGGCCCTGTGTAAAAAAGTGATTGCCCCCCTTGTTAAAACATACTATAACTGTGGTTGTCCACACCTGAGTTCAATTTCTCTAGCCACACCCAGGCCTGATTATTGCCACACCTGTTCACAATCAAGGCATCACTTAAATAGGAGCTGCTTGACACAGTAAGGTCCACCAGAAGATCCTTAAAAGCTACACATCATGCCGAGACCCAAAGAAATTCAGGAACAATTGAGAAAGAAAGTAATTGAGATCTATCAGTCTGGAAAGGGTTATAAAGTCATTTCCAAAGCTTTGGGAATCCAGCGAACCACAGTGAGAGCCATTATCCACAAATGGCGAAGACATGGAACAGTGGTGAACCTTCCCAGGAGTGGCCGGCCGCCCAAAATTACCCCAAGAGCGCAGCGACGACTCATCCAAGAGGTCACAAAAGACCCCACAACAACGTCCAAGGAACTGCAGGCCTCACTTGCCTCAGTTAAGGTCAGCGTTCATGCCTCCACCATCAGGAAAAGACTGGGCAAAAATGGCCTGCATGGCAGAGTTCCAAGGAGAAAACCACTGCTGAGCAAAAAGAACATCAAAGCTCGTCTCAATTTCTCCACAACACATCTTGATGATCCCCAAGACTTTTGGGACAACATTCTGTGGACCGATGAGACAAAAGTGGAACTCTTTGGAAGGTGTGTGTCCAAGTATATCTGGCATAGAAGGAACACTGCATTTCAGAAAAAGAACATTATACCAACAGTAAAATATGGTGGTGGTAGTGTGATGGTCTGGGGCTGTTTTGCTGCTTCAGGACCTGGAAGACTTGCCGTGATAAAAGGAACTATGAATTCTGCTGTCTACCAAGAGATCCTGAAGGAGAATGTCCGACCATCTGTTCGTGTACTCAAGCTGAAACGAACTTGGGTTCTGCAGCAGGACAATGATCCTAAACACACCAGCAAGTCCACCACCGAATGGCTGAAGAAAAACAAAATGAAGACTTTGGAGTGGCCTAGCCAAAGTCCAGACCTGAATCCTATTGAGATGTTGTGGTATGACCTTAAAAAGGCCGTTCATGCTCGAAAACCCTCTAATGTAACTGAATTAGGACAATTCTGCAAAGATGAGTGGGCCAAAATTCTTCCAGGACGCTGTAGAAGCCTCATTGCACGTTATCGCAAACGCTTGGTTGCAGTTGTTGCTGCTAAGGGTGGCCCAACCAGTTATTAGGTTTAGGGGGCAATCACTTTTTCACACAGGGCCATGATGGTTTGGATTTTTTTTCACCTTTAATAATAAACACCTTCATTTACAAATTGCATTTTGTGTTTACTTGTGTTGTCCTTGACTATTGTTTAAATTGGTTTGATGTTCCGAAACACTTAAGTGTGACAAACATGCAAAGGAACAGGAAATGAGGAAGGGGGCAAACACTTTTTCACACCACTGTATATACGTCATAGGAAACAGTAGTGCGCAAGTAATGACAATCTAAAATGATGAACAGGGTATATGTACGTAAAGGAAACAGATGTAAAACGAACTCAGGAAAGAGAACCTAGAATTAAGCAGAAATAACAGGAAAATGCAAATATTCTTAGGCTCTAGATAACAATTGGAGGAATCTTACCTCCTCGAAAACAGAAATGTCTGAGTTGCAAAAAACAGAGCATGTCAGCAGAATTAGAAGTTAATGTCTAACTCCAAAAATCAATTAAGCATGACTATATAATATTTAAAATAAAGCATAATTCTTAAAATCCCTCTCATTTGTCACAAGGTGACAATTACAAATCTTGTCTCCAATAGGCATCATCTTGTGTTGCCTTTCTATAAATGCATTGGCCTATCTTTACAAGAAAATATATAAAGAGAAGAAGCAATAAACACATTAGGATTAACATTCCGGCTCGTCTAAACCATGATAATATAGACCCAAAAAAATCTCAAAAACTTCCCAATCTCTTAAAAGGATTCCACCCATCATTAACAATTTTCCTGGCTTCTGCCTGAAGTCCTTGCTTCCTTCTTTTGATGCTGATTAATTACTTCATAATAATTAGGCACTTCCATACTTGTATTATGAATCCATGTACAACACTTGTAATCTTCTGTTACTTCAGAGACCAGCAAATGCAGCTCCCATGGATTCAATTGCTAGCTCATGTAGCATTAACTGTTTCCGTAAGGCCCTTTGTTCCCAATTAAGCAGAGCAATGTCATCTGCGTTTTATTTAATGCCTCATCCATTATAATTGAATACTGGTTTAATCTTTTCATTACTTCAATTCCCCATCCTGTCCATGAGGGTAACCATGACCATGCCATGTCTCCTTTATTAAAGAGTTCCTTCCTATTTACATGTTTGAGGGGATATTTTGGATGTTTGCTTGCTTGTAATACATGGTGAGAACTCCCACTCCCAATTATCTCCATGATTGGAACCAGAGAGGCAAGATAGCACCATCCTCTCTCTTGTATAGGGACCCATGGGTAACATACTTTGCCACAACAGCTAAATAATTACTTAATGTGATAGTGCGCAAGCCCAGCACCTTTTTTACTTCAGAATAACTAGATAGAGTGATGCCGCGTACACACGACCTGACTTTCCGTCAGAATAAACTCAGACGGTCTTCCCGACGGAGTTCTGACGGCATTCCCAACTAACGGACTTGCCCCCACATGATCGGACCAAAGTCTGTTAGTTTCTAACGCAATGGCGTACGACGGGACTAGAAAACGAAGTTCAACAGCCAGTAGCCAACACCTGCCCTTGCGTCGTATTTGGTCCGTCGGACCAGCATACAGACAAACGGTTTTCCCGATAGAAATTGATTCTGTCGGAAATATTTAAAGCATGTTCTATTTCTAGGTCCGTCTGAATTTTTTTAAGAAAAACGTTCGGATCCTCCCACACACGATCGGAATATCCGACGGAATGGTTCCGTCTGACCTTTTTTTGCCGGAAAGTCCGGTTGTGTGTACGTGGCATAAGTATTCACAAAACCTTACCAGTTGAATGATGTAGTGGGTGTGGACCAAATTGTGGCTTTTAAGTCTTTGCTAGAAATGTTAAACATAGAAGATAGGTCTGGGCTTAAAGATATGTTAAGCTGTGATTTATGACATATTTCCTCTCTCCTATTCGACTAATTTCCTAGTCTAAGGCCCCTTTCACACATGCGGACCGTATGTCCGTATTTCATCCATCCGTTTTCGGATGAAATACAGACATACATGCATCCCTATGGGATAGCGGGTGTCAGCGGATGAGCATCCGCTGACACCCGATATCGTTCGTCTCCGATATGGTCCGATTCTGCAGATGGAGGAAAACCCTATTTTTCTATCCGTCTGCAGAGCGGATCGGATGAACACTTACAGACGATCCGAGTTCATCCGATCCTCCATAGAGGAGAGCGGAGATCTGACAGGGCGGTCCCTGCACAGTGTGCAAGGACCGCCCTGTCATCCGCCGGCTCAGCTGGGATTTCGGAACGATCCCCGATGAGCAAGCGGATGTTTACGGGGCGGATCATTACGGATCCGTCCCGTGTGAAAGGGGCCTTAAACACCAGCTTGGTGGGTAAATTTGAGCGATTATAGCAAAGGAAATAGATTCCTTTCCCTGAACTCCTGATATGTCTTGAATACTTACTGCGGGCATGCCATTCAAATAAGAAGTGATGTTCACCGGCGCAGCCAGTAAAGGAATCCTCATTGTACTTGGATGTAATTTACTGCAAACCCAACATTTATCCTACCCTGACTTTTGTGCATAGCTATATTTGAATTGTAACAACAACATCTTATCAGTAAGAGATGTAGTATATAATGATGGTAAGTCTCTTGCTTGTCAATAGTGAGTCCCATTGTGTTGCACAGTACTTGGACAAAAAGGTAAGTCCTGTTGATGATAATAACAGGTACCAAAAACCCATTCCGGCAAAAAAAACTGTCGGTGAGAGAAAGCCTAGAAATAGGAAGATCAGGCTCTAGAATCAGCTGTTAGGTTTGCGGTTCTTGTTACAGCAGTCACCGCGGTTGGCTCCCCATGCGATGGATTCGTAACCTTGTGCTTGTGGAGTGCTTTAACCACTACTTGGTCTCCTGGTTTAAACGTGTTGATGTGCAGTGTTAGTTTTCCTCCACACATAGCATTTTGCTTTTAGGCCAAAAAGTTCAATTTTGGTCTCATCTGACCAGAGCACCTTCTTCCACATGTTTGCTGTGTCCCCCACATGGCTTCTCACAAACTGCAAACAGGACTTCTTATGCCTTTCTTTCAACAATGTCTTACTTCTTGTCACTCTTCCATAAAGGCCAGATTTGTGGAGAGCACAACTAATATTTGTCCTGTGGACAGATTCTCCCACCTGAGCTGTGGATCTCTGCAGCTCCTCCAGAGTTACCATGGGCTTCTTGGCTGCTTCTCTGATTAATGCTCTCCTTGCCTGGCCTGTCAGTTTAGGTGGACGGCCATGTCTTGGTAGGTGCAGCAGTTGTGCCATACTCTTTCCATTTTCTGATAATGAATTGAACAGTGATCAGTGAGATGTTCAAAGCTTTGGATATTTTTTATAACCTAACCCTGCTTTAAACTTCTCCACAACTTCATCCCTGACCTTTCTGGTGTGTTCTTTGGCCTTCATGATGCTGTTTGTTCACGAAGGTTCTCTAACAAACCTCTGAGGGCTTCACAGAACAGCTGTATTTATACTGAGATTAAATTAAACACAGGTGAACTGTATTTACTAATTAGGTGACTTCTGAAGGCAATTGGTTCCACTAGATTTTAGTTAGGGGTGTCAGAGTAAAGAAGGTTGAATACAAATGCACGCCACACTTCTCAAATATTTATTTGTAAAAAAATTGAAAACCATTTATAATTTTCTTTCCACTTCACAATTACCGTATATACTCGAGTATAAGCCAACCCGAAGCACCTAATTTTACCACAAAAAAAAATGGGAAAACTTATTGACTCAAGTATAAGCCTAGGGTGAGAAATGCGCAGCTATTGTAAGTGGAATAGAGGGTCAACAATGCCCATTTGCAGCCTCACTGTGCCCATTTGCAGCCATAGGTCCCCCCGAACTTCAAACTTGGTAGTCAAGGGTTCCTAGATGCCCCCTAGCTGCAGCTAACATTTGGGGTCTCTGAACCCAAAGGGTCCCCGAAATGACATTGCTGCAGATGGACACAGTTGACCGACTTTGGGGCCCCGTATCTCAGGGCCACTTGGTTCTAGGAACCCCAATTTGGTGTGCAAACCCAGTGGAACGATCACTACAACAAATCCAAAGATGGGGTTCCTATCACCAAGTGGCCCCGAGATACGGTTTGGAAAATGTCAAGCACTTTTCTGCAGCAGAGAATGACATTTTCTGAACCGACTTTGGGGCTCCGTATCTCGGGGCCACTTGGTGATCACTGGGTTTGCACACCAAATTTGGGGTTCCTATCACCAAGTGGCCCCGAGATACAGGGCCCCAAAGTCGGGTCGGAAAATGTTATTCTCTGCTACAGAAAAGTGCTTGACTCGATTATAAGCCGAGTGGCACCATTTTCAGCGCAAATGTGCTGAAAAACTCGACTTATACTCGAGTATATACAGTATGTGCCACTTTGTGTTGGTCTATCACATGAAATCCCCAAAAAATACAATTAAGTTTTTGGTTGTAACATGACAAAATGTGGATAATTTCAAGGGGTATGAATATTTTTGAAGACACTGTATGTGTTATATAGGTGGCAAAGGTCAAGGTGCATTGGCAGCCCATTCATTTTAAATGGCCTACTTCAACACAATGCATAACATGTAGACATGTGCACAATAGAAAAATTTGTTTTGTTTCGTTTCGTTTCTGTTCGTTTCCGTTGATTCGTAACGATTCGTAATTTCGTAAGTCGTCGGTGTTCGTATTCGGACTCGTTCGTATTTTCGTAAGAGTTATTTTTTCGTTGATTCGTATTTCCCTTAGTCTAATTTTCGTTTATTCGAAATTCGTATTTTCGTTATATTTCGTATTCGGACGCATTCGTATTTTCAGAAGAGCTATATTTTCGTTGATTTGAAATGATTCGTATTTCCGTTAATCTAATTTTCGTTTTAATTTAATTACATTCGTACTTTCGTGAGATTGATTTATTCGTACTTTCGTAACATTGTTTTCGTAGATTCGTAATCGGAGCATAATTCATAATTTTATGTAATGTGTATGCTATTTATATGTTTAAGAAACAAAGAATTTCTCTCTCACAAGTCAGAACTTAACTCAAAAATCCACCAAAACAGTGCCTCCGACCCAACCACACCCTATCTGGACTCTGGATGGAATATTTCAGAATCAGAACTAACATTCGTTCTTTCGAATTCTCGATCAGCAGAATTTTCGTTATTTCGTATGTTCGTTGTTTTGATTTCCGTTTTCCGAATATTCGTAATTTCGATTTTTCGTTCATTTTGATTTTCGTTATTTTTGAATCTTTGTTCGGTATTTTCGTTGTTTCTTTTTTCGTTTTTCGGATTTTCATTCTTTCGTTGTTTCTAATTAAATTATTTCGTATTTTTGTTGTTTTTCATATTCGTTCTTTTCGATAGTTTGTTTTTCGTTAGAATTTTTAGTAAACCATTCATTCATTCGTACGATAACGAATGAACGAATATAACGAATTTAAACGGAAAACGAATTGCACGTGTCTAATAACATGTGCTACTTATTGCCCACGCATTAACATACCGCAAAGAAGTACAACGGCCCTCAATCATTTTCTACTCTATCCAAACTAAAAAAAAAAAAAGGCTTTCATACACTTAAATAAAGAAAATTAAAAAAACGTTATTTTATTTGTCCATTTTGGAAAAAAAAAGTCAATGGAGACTTTCATGAAATGTCATCCTACTGCGTAAAGCCAGACTGGAAAATTCTCTGTAAGTGGAAGTCCTCGGTGGGTTCAATGGTATAGATTTCCTTCTCGCGGTCATAGAGGAGTTCTACCTCCACTCCCGTAATTACCACCTATAATCTTAGCGATAATACAACTTGAAAGCATTGAGAAATTACTGTACATGTAAGCAATCAATTCAGAAAGGCCGGAGAGCCGCTCGGGAACCTGGAATTAATAGCCGCGTACAGACGGCTCCCGCCTCCCCAGAGCCGTCATCTTATCACAGGAAACCTTGTTAACTGCAGCTCAGTAACAAAAAGGACTGTCTGATCCATCAGAGCTTCCCACTCCCAGCAAACCTCCCCGAAGTCAGCTGGAGATAGACAGATATTAATACTGATTTCTTTAACGTATCGCTCTACCAACATGGCTGACCGCAGCTTAATTCCTGCATTGAACAATTTAACCACTTATATCAAATACCGATCATTTTCACCCCCTTCCTGCCCGGGCCAATTTTCAGCTTTCAGCGCTGTCACACTTTGAATGACAATTGCGCAGTCATACAACACTGTACCCAAATGACATCTTGATATTTTTTTCCCACAAATAGAGCCTTCTTTTTGTGGTATTTGATCACCTCTTTGGTTTTAAATTTTTTCGCTTTAAACAAAAAAAGACCGACAATTTTGAAAAAAACACTATTTTTTTACTTTTTGCTATAATAAATATCCCAATTTAAAAAAAAAAAGAAAAAAAAAATTCCTCAGATTAGCTGATATGTACTCTTCTACATATTTTTGGTAAAAAAAATTGCAATAAGCGTATATTGATTGGTTTGCGCAAAAGTTATAGCACCTACAAAATAGGGGATGGATTTATGGCATTTTTTTTACTAGTAATGGCGGCGATCTGCGATTTTTGTCAGGACTGCGATATTGCGGCAGACAGATCGGACAGTTTTGACACTATTTTGGGACCATTCGTATTTATACAGCGAACAGTGCTATAAAAATGCACTGATTACTGTGAAAATGTCACTGGCAGGAAAGGGGTTAACACTAGGGGGCGATCAAGGGGTTAAATGTGTTACCTAGAGAGTGATTCTAACTGTGGGGGGAGGGGACTGACTTGGGGAGGTGACCGATTGGTGTTCCTCTGTACTAGGAACACAAGATCGGTCTCCTCTACCCTGACAGGACGTGGATCTGTTTACACACACAGATCCACGTCCCTGCTCTGTGACCAGCAATCCCGGGTGCCCGGCGGACATCGTGGCCGCCAGGCATGCGCATCGGTTCCTGAGTGACGCGTGCGCCCTAGCGGCCGGGAAGCTGAGGACGTCATATGACGGCCATCCAGGATGAGAGAGCCACCTTGTGGCCGTCATTTGACTATACGTGGGATGGGAAGAGGTTAAAGGGAAAGGAAATCTACCATGGGACATTATGTTAAAAAAAAAAAAAGATTCTAGGATATTCTCTCAATCTTTTTAACTTGGAGAAACACTTGAATTACCTTTCCAGGCTTGGGGAACCCCTACTAATAATTACTTTATATACAGCTCATAGTTCATTAGAGTGATGGTCACTGGAAAGAATGCTCCTTATATACTGTCAGGGCCGTGGATAAGGGGGTCCTCCTGTATGGGGCCTGGGCCAGCAGGGGGGTCCAGACAGCAGGGTGAATTGCCACACTTATCACCCTCCCTGTGCACCATATGTTTCCCCCGCCTCGGGCCCCCCTGTGTGCCCCCCCCAGTGCTGCGGACTTTCCTCCTCTCCTTCCTGCCGACAGCTGCAAGAACATAATCCCTCAAGATGGAGAGTGGGGGAATGGTCCAGTATATGTCATATTTACAAGCCCCTTCCTTTCCTGAATGAACACAATGAGTGATCAGTACCAATCACTCACTGTGTTTATTCATAACGGAAGCATTGGCTGTATAGGCTATATAGGCCCCATGGTTTCTAACAGCAGCCCTGTATACTGTATGTGGTTACTTATCTGAGTAACAGGAACTTCCCATTGCTCAAGGAACCCCTGGCAACCTGTCATCTACCTGGTAGAAGAGCCTGACATGATGAGAAATGTCTCTCATACACCTCTGACTCAGGGCCCCTGATAGAGCAGACAGAGTAAAGAGAGACACAAGTGCCTGTTGGTCTTGCTGGGCTGGATGGACACTCTGGATCAAGCACAGGAAGACCATCAGTAGACCACAGCGGACCAGTAGACCAGGTGGATGCCAGTGAGCAGGAGACAGGAGTAGGCTGGCACTGGTGACAGCAGACAGGTTCAGGCTGATAGCAAACAGGCAGTGAGCAGGTGCCAGAGGAATATAGGCAGAGGCTTGCAGCAGGTAGACCAGCAGCAATATTGAGTTGGCCCACCCTTTGCAGCTATAAATACGTCAACTCTTCTGGGAAGGCTGTCCACAAGGTTTAGGAGTGTGTCTATGGGAATGTTTGACCATCCTTCCAGAAGCGCAATTTTATGTCAGGCACTGATGTTGGACGAGAAGGTCTGGCTCTAATTCTACCAAAGGTGTTCTATCAGGTTGAGTTCAGGCCATCAAGTTCCTCCACCCCAAACCTCTACCTCATCCATGTCTTTATGGACCTTGCTTTGTGCACTGGTGCGCAGTCATGTTGGAACAGGAAGGAGCCATCCCCCAAACTGTTCCCACAAAGTTGGGAACATGAAACTGTCCATAATGTCTGGGTATGCTGACACCTTAAGAGTTCCCTTCACTGGAATTAAGGGGCCAATCCCAACCCCTGAAAAACAACCTCACGCCATAATCCCTCTTCACCAAATGATTTTGACCAGTGCACAAAGCAAGAGTCCTGACCTCAACCCGATAGAACACCTTTGGAATGAATAAGAGCGAAGACTGCGAGCCAGGCCTTCTTGTCCACATCAGTGCCTGACCTCACAAAACCGCTTCTGGAAGAATGGTCAAACATTCCCATAGACACACTCCTAAACCTTGTGGACAGCCTTCCCAGAAGAGTTGAAGCTGTTATAGATGCAAAGGGTGGGCCAACTCAATATTGAACCCTACGGACTAAGACTGGGATGCCATTAAAGTTCATGTGTGTGTAAAGGCAGGTGTCCCAATACTTTTGGCAATATAGGGTATATGCCAAGGCATGGTTATGTCGTCTGCAATTTTATGTGAAATTAAACTTAAAGGCCATTGGATGCTCAGACCTTCTCCTTGACACCACCCACCCAAAAAACACCATTTACTTCACAAAATATATACAGGGGAATGCAATCTAGCCTTAACAACACACTTATGGTGGTAGTTCCCTTAAGAACGAATTCAGGCAAGCATTTGTACAGTGTCAGTAACATTACCCGGCCAAACGCTACATTTAATCAAAGGGCTGGAGATTTTTGGGAAATAACTTGTCACTGGGTGGGAGGAGCCTGATGGGGAACCAAGAGACTAGTTCCCAATTAGGTCCGCTTTACTTCTTATTGAAAGCACATGGCAGTGAGTGGATTTGAAAGCTGCTATTGGACTAGTGCCTATGGATCTATCCACTCCCTTGTGCTGTTAATCAAAGTGGAGTGGACCTGATGGGGAACTATTGAGAAAAGTGGAAAGATAGCGCTGGACCCAACATCTTTCTGGTATTGTTATCTTAAGGTATAAGAAGATACGGCTCATTTGCTTCATCCATAATAGACTATACACCATAGAAAATGGAGGACTTTACTGGCAGTGAAGGGGAATGCACCATTTTTGGAAAATACAAAAGCTTTTTTACAAAACATTAAAATACATAGGGCTATAAGCCATATACTGTAAAACCCAAGTAGAAAAACACTACATATAGGACAGTCCATCTGCTGACTCACAAGACCACTGAGTAACTAGAAATAGTATATTGCGTGAAAATTCATATGATGTGGTCATGAGTCCTCATTAGTCAACGTGTTTCTCTTTTGCCCTTCCTCAGGACACAAGAAAGTTCATATAGGAGAACAAGAAAATGTATATAATGATCCAATGGTCCTTCCCTCTACCCCCTTTTTCTATGGTGTGTTATTTCAAAGCAGAGGTTCACACAAAAATTGAACCTCCTCCTTTCGGAACCCTCCCCCCTCCGGTGTCACATTTGCCACCTTTCAGGGGGGAGGGAGATGCAGGTATTTGCACCCACTTCCAGGCATAGACTCCCATGAGAGTCTACGCCTCTTCCCGTCCCCTTGCGCTGTCTGCGGGGACACACATGGGTCCCAGGAGATAGCGGGGACCAGTTAGGATGCGCAGTGCGAATCGCGCATGCGTAGTAGGGAACCGGGAAGTAAAGCCGCAACGTTTCACTTCCTGATTCCCTCATTGAGGAAGGCGGCAGCTGCTGAGAGCCGAGCGATTGATCGACATCGCTAGACCCTGGGACAGGTAAGTGTCCATTTATTAAAAGTCAGCCGCTGCAGTATTTGTAGCTGCTGGCTTTTAATATTTTTTTTTTTAGGTGGACCTCCTCTTTAAGGTATTGATGTTGGTGTAAATAACCTGGTTTCTTCATCCTAGAGGATCTCCACAGTCTCCTTAATGTAAAATGAATTCAAATTAAAGAGCCACATCACTGCTGAGGTGTTCAGATACTCCCAGCCAATCAGGAAGCGGGTCTGAAACCCATCACCTGATTGGCTGAAAGGACAGGCGATCCTATTGGAAGCCTAGGAGGAGGGGAGGAGTCGCACAGTGGAAGCGAGGAGAAGACACAGGAGCCCGATTCCCGTCGCTGCCTAATTCCCGCCACTGTCTGATGCCCCTCCGCTGCCTGTTGCCGGATTGCTACGGTTACCCGATGCCCGCCACCTAGATGTGGTAAATGCTGGCCACCAGCTGCCACTGACTAAATCTAAAACAATTCATGTATCTAAAATACAACTAAAACTAATATGGTATTTTAGTCAAAAGACTTTGACTAAAACTAAATCGAAATTTAACATCAAAGTTAACACTACTGACCACCAATGTAAGGGGCTTTTTCCCCACTGACTTCCAATGAATTCATTTGAGCAGGGGTTCTCCAAGACCTGGAATATTTTCAAGGGTTCCTCTAGGATAAAAAGGTTGAGAAAAGCTGCTGTACTGTATGCTCTTTGTGCTGCAGATAAGACGTGCGCAGAGGGCGCCATTGATCCCTCCTCCCTCACTTCTGTCTAGTTCCCCCGTACTTCTTCCAGCCAGATCCATAACTCTGTATACACCTAAGGCTGGGGGAAACATTGAAAGAGTCTGTACATTGCACCAGCAAGCACTGATTGTGGGTGCAACGCTTTGCAGCATTCATTGCAATACCAATGCTGTTGTATCGACTACATCTTACAAAAGGTGGTCTTATGCCATCTACATTCGCCCACTCCTCAACATCATCAGAAGATCAGACCTCTGCTTCCACTCGTACACCGACGACACTCAATTATATTTTCGTATCACCGGACAAAAAGACCATCATCAGCAATTAGGAAAATGCCTCTCTATGATAGACGACTGGATGACTACTAGCTTCCTCAAACTTAATGAATCAAAAACAGAACTTCTTATTCTACATGCAAATCATAACCTGCGAACCAAGATCCCTTGGACACCTCCTACAATCTTTGGACGGACCATCACCACTAGGACCAAGGCCAAGAGTCTCGGAGTCATTTTTGACTCAGAAATGTCAATGGATGCCCAAATAGGAGCAGTAGTCAGCGGTTCTCACCATCTGCTCCGCCTGCTACGCAGACTCATCCCCTTCATTCCAAAGGAGGACAAAGCAGTGGTAGTTGGAACAGTCATTAATTCTCGACTGGACTACGCAAACTCCCTTTACATAGGATTACCCCAATATCAACTTGCGCGCTTACAACTTATCCAAAACACGGCGGCAAGGCTGATAACAGGGAAAAAACCCTGGGAATCCATCTCCCCTTCCCTGAGGAGCCTACATTGGCTAAACGTAAGGAATCGGGTCGCATTCAAGACCCTCTGCCTCACCCACAAATGCACACATGGAAACGCTCCGCAATACCTTTGCGAGAAAATAAAACACTACACACCGAATCGCAGTCTTCGATCGGCTAATCAAAATCTTCTCCTCATTCCTAAATCCCGCTACAAATCAAAGGGGGAACGGAGATTCGCTGTCCAAGGACCACGGCTATGGAAGGCTCTACCAACCGACATTCGCATGGAAGAAAACCATCAGGCCTTCAGGAAAAAACTCAAGACCTACCTCTTCTAGAAGCTCGACAACCAAATGCCAATACAGCGCCTTGAGGCGATTCAGTTCGCATTGTAGCGCTATACAAGTTATTCATTCATTCATTCATTCATGCCCCATACATGCGATCGGAAATTCGGCCAGCAAAAGACAGATGAGAGCTTTTGGTCGGAAAATGCGACCGTGTATGTATGCTCCATCAGACTTTTGCTGGCGGAACACCAGCCAGCAAAAGTTTGAGAGCAGGTTCTCAATTTTTCGGTCGGAAAAATTCCGATCGGAAATTCCGATCGTCTGTACCAATTCCGACGCGCAAAATTCCTACGCACGCTCAGAAACAATTTGACGCATGCTCGGAAACATTGAACCTTATTTTCTCGGCTCGTCGTAGTGTTGTACGTCACTGCGTTCTTGACTGTCGAAAGTTCAGCAAACTTTTGTGTGACCGTGTGTATGCAAGCCAAGCTTGAGCGGAATTCCGTCGGAAAAAACGGCCAAGATTTTTCCGACGGAAATTCCGCTCGTGTGTACGCGGCATTAGCCTTCACATAAAATACTTTGCATCTTTCTTTGTACTTCTTGGCAATTTCAGCCATTAACACTACGCCATTGGCGGCCTGCTGAACATCAGTAATCCCCACCGCTTCTAAATGGAATTAATTACATCTATTTATTTATTTATCAATAGTTGATGATTTCAAGCCGCTGTCTGGGCAGGATTTAGCTGACTTTATAGACTCCTCTGCTGAACACACTGTACTTTCTCATTCTGAATCACGGTTTTGATGGCGCAGTTTTGAGTCTCATCAGACTGGGCTCGGCACTGCTGACAAACAGGTATTTTTGAAGCTGGGTCTTGGAAGTGTGATAGATCTTCCAGCACAAATATATCTTGTGTTCTGCCCAGACGTTGATGGGTAGCTGGGAACTGTCAGCTATTTCTTGAGAAGAGAAAATGTTTCAGAACAAGATGTCATTTTTAGAATCTGACGGCGTATCAGAGGGATGGGGCAACTGTACCAGGGTAAAATAGGAGCTATATTTAAAATATGTTCAAAGGTTATATATACACAGTATCTCACAAAAGTGATTACATCCCTCACATTTTTGTAAATATTTTATTATATCTTTTCATGTAACAACACTGAAGAAATTACACTTTGCTACCATGTAAAGTAGTGAGTTTACAGCTTGTATAACAATGTAAATTTGCTGTCCCCTCCAAAGAACTCAACACACAGCCATCAATGTCTAAACCGCTGGCAACAAAAGTGAGTACACCCCTAAGTGAAAGTGTCCAAATTGGGCCCAATTAGCCATTTTCCCTCTCCGGTGTCATGTGACTCGTTAGTGTTACAAGGTCTCAGGTGTGAATGGGGAGCAGGTGTGTTCAATTTGGTGTTAATGCTCTCACTCTCTCATACTGGTCACTGGAAGTTCAACATGGCACCTCATGGCAAAGAACTCTCTGAGGATCTGAAGATAAGAATTGTTGCTCTACATAAAGATGGCCTAGGCTATAAGAAGATTGCCAAGACCCTGAAACCGAGCTGCAGCACGGTGGCCAAGACGATCCAATGTTTTAACATGACGAGTTCCACTCAGAACAGGCCCCGCCATAGTCAACCAAAGAAGTTGAGTGCACGTGATTAGCGTCATATTCAGAGGTTGTCTTTGGGAAATAGACGTATGAGTGCTGCCAGCATTGCTGCAGAGGTTGAAGGGGTGGGGGGTCAGCCTGTCAGTGCTCAGACCATACGCCGCACACTGCATCAAATTGGTCTGCATGGCTCTCATCCCAGAAGGAAGTCTCTTCTAAAGATGATGCACAAGAAAGCCCACAAAAAGTTTGCTGTAGACAAGCAGACTAAGGACATGGATTACTGGAATCATGTCCTGTGGTCTGATGAGACCGAGATAAACTCATTTGGTTAAGATGGCGTCAAGCGTGTGTGGCGGCAACCAGGTGAGGAGTACAAAGACAAAAGTGTCTTGCCTACTGTCAAGCATAGTGGTGGGAGTGTCATGGTCTGGGGCTGCATGAGTGCTGCTAGCACTGGGGAGCTACAGTTCATTGAGGGAACCATGAATGCCAACATGTACTGTGACATGTATATCAGTGACATGTACATTGAAATGCTCATTTCAATGGTGGTCAGTGCAAGGTCTCCATACGTTGGTGGACAGTGGGAAGGATGCATCTTACAATGGTGGTCAGTGTAGGGCCTCCATACATTGGTTGACAGTGGGATGAATGCATCTTACATTGATGGTCAGTGTAGGGCCTCCATACATTGGTGGACAGTGAGAAGAATGTGTCCCTACAACAATGGTCAGTGTAGGGCATCCATAGTTTGGTGGACAGTGGGACAAATGCATCTTACATTGGTGGTCAGTGTTGGGACTCCATACATTGGGGGACAGTGGGATAAATGAGTCTTAATTTTGGTGGTTTATGGGGACACACCAGGGGTTGTAAAGGTTTTTTATTTTTATTTTTTTGCAAGGGTTTGCACAGAGGGGCCCTGATCCATCCATGCATCCATTGACACAGACAGCAGGACTCAGCCCCGCCCCCCAGCTCCCATGTCACTGGCTCTAATTGACATCAGTGGAGCCAATGCTCCTGCTGCTATCAATCCAGCCAATGAGGACCCGAGACAGCGGCTGGAGCTGCTCTGCTCCTCCCCGTCGTTGGAACGATTGGGTTCAGGTAAGTAAAAGGGGGGTTCTGGGGGGCTGCTGCACTACAAAAGGTTTTTCACCTTAATGCATAGAATGCATTAAGGTGAAAAACCTTGAGGGTTTATTAGTGCCATATCAGTGCCATCTAGTGGGAATAATGTGGTATTTTTCCCAATTGAGTTTAAGGAAAAATATTGAATTTTTGCCACTAGATAGCGATTGACAATCCTAGGAAGTAAGCATACTAAGGCAAAGTTCAGTGAAGAGCCAGGCCCCCTGTTAGACTGATTGACATATTTGCATACCTAACTTTTTGTAGATAGACCCCCAGGTTGCTTGATTGGTCGCTGTGCTTGCCCAAAAATAATATATTTTTCAGAACGTAGTGGATGGGAAAGTCAAACAGGAAGTCTGAATAAATATTTGATTCCAGACAATCTCTGGGGGAGGGTGCCCAGTAGATGGATGGAGAGTGCATAAATAGTCTGGGGCATGAGGCAGCCCTGTCTTGTCCAGTAGAAGTACCCAGCCTGGGGGGCTGCTGCCCTCCTTGGCAGCCCAACACCTTTATCAGGAGATCATTAAAGTTCCAGCCATTTAAATAGAGTGGCCTCAAGGAAAATTAAACATGAATAGGGGTAGGTACCATCATTCCATAATTATATAGGAAAAGCGAGGAGATGCTGAATTCAAGGGCTACTCCAAATAGTACCCTAAAGCATCAACCAGTAGTGGGGGGGGACTATTCCGGTACCAAAATATTACAACAAAGCTTATAAAAAAGATATATAACATTTATTGGACACATTAAGGAAAATACAAAAATACACAAAATATTACAGTAATTGTTGGGTGAATCTTATATAAAATAAGTGGGGACACGTTGATGTGGGGTTTGACATGTTCCTCGACCAGTTTCGCGACTAATGTCGCTTCCTCAAGAGGCGTCACCCATAACATCTATAGAAAGACATAATTTTAATTCATCATATGATAATTCAACAATATAACAGACAATTAGCGATATAGCATATCTTGGAGTATTTACATAAAAACCTGTCTGACTCACTGACAGAAAGACCCTTTAGAATGTGGAACGGCAATAGAGACACCCTGCAATAGGGTGACCCCCTAGGGGTGGACACGGGGGGCCAAAAATGAATCGGCTAGAAACAGGACATTAATAAAGGGATATTCAATAAATCAAAAATATAAAAAATTGGCATTACATAATTGTCCAGGGATAGATCAGGTGCTCAAAGGAAGAAAAAGAAGAAAAAAGGGGGGAAAAAAGGGAGGAAGGGGAGAGAGAAAGAGGGGGGAGAAGGGGTTGGAAACCGGGGGGGGGGGGGAGAGGGGGGAGAAGAAAAAACACTGAGGGGAACCACAACGGGTCCGAGAGTGGACAAGGACGGATTGCAATGTAAAACCAAAAAGTAGTGAGAACACCCAGAAATTTGGAGCAGACACCGAGATAATCCAGAGGTTGGTGAAATTTTATGGATATTAAAATCCCAGCTCGAAAAAATGTATAATAACATACCCCATGTAAGCCTTAAAAATGTTTACAGACCAACCAGGATCACCAGCACTCTCTGTAGGTAACGAATCCCAAAAACTGATCGCCAAAAATTAGGTGGTCAGTTCGAGGACATTTACTGGCAAGGATCTATAAATAAAGATAAAATGAAATATATTATAATTGTAGGCCCATAGGTCGCTATAATCTAATTTGAGGTATAAATGCCCCATGAACCTCCATTGGTTGCATGTTAATAGTGGGAGGAATAGGTCAGTCCAAAAACAGGTTGACCCAAAATCATTATATCCCACACAGCCTGGATATGGGGTTCTACTGGGGAATTGAAATACAGCTAATGGCAATATAGATTTTAGAGACATTTATCTCTTTCAAGTTATTACCTTAATGTAGCAGAGAGGCCATCAAGTCTTGGTTGTTTGCCATCCTGAACTGGCGTGCAATTGCACGCCTATTAAACCCCCAACCCGGAAGTGTATTAGGACGTGCAATTGACGTCCAGCATAATCACCGCCACTGGTTCCAGCTGTGCTAGAGCTTGCTGAGAGAGTATGAGGCTAAAAGAGATTTCACCAAAGATCCAGTCTGGGAGTCCGCTAAGGAATTTGCCACCTGACTCTGGGGGAGACATCCAAGTACCCGAGGACTTATGAGTAAAGACCTAAGTGCAGGATCTAAGTGATTGTTGCTGTTAAACTCTGGTGCACTAATACTAAGGCTTGCCTGGCCTGAAACATTGCTTATTGTGTTCCAGTGGTGTCCATTCCCTGAGCTGTTGTTAACAGGACCGTTCTGAGAAGTAGCTGCAGAAGAAAGGGCGTCCATTATTACTATTCAAAGTTGTGGAGTATCCCCCTGCTCCATGTGCTCTATCCAAGTTATCCAGCAATAAACGTAAAAAAAAAAAAGGCAACCCCTAGACCAGTGATGGCTAACCTTGGCACCCCAGATGTTTTGGAACTACATTTCCCACAATGCTCATGCACTCTGCAGTGTAGTTGAGCATCATGGGAAATGTAGTTCCAAAACATCTGGGGTGCCAAGGTTCGCCATCACTGCCCTAGACTGTCCTTTGAGCCGGATGAGTGGATGGTGCGGTTTGCCTGACTGCTGAAGCACATTTTTGGGAAAAGACCCTGGGACAAACCAGCAGCTCCTGCTACACCAATAAAGTATAAGTGCACACATACACAAATACAACACATGTCCATGCCACTCATCCCTGTGTTTTTTTCTGTGGTTTAAATAAACTTTATTAGAGGCTGTCAATACAATCCTTTACAAATTGTACCACTCAAGGAGACATTCATGCTGCCACAGGTGCCAGGGCAAATTTGGAATCCACATTCTTCCTACAATCATGAACAAATGTCCGGTATACGCACCATTGTGTTTTTTCCTTCAATTTCAAGTTTATTAGAATTACTGCATAGCTCCTCATATATCGTTATTCCCACAAGACATGACTCCTCACTGACACGCTATACCCTCAACGAGGACTTAATCATAGGCATAATCACTGATGATTAAGCCCTGATTGGGGGTGAAATGCCATCATCAAGAGAAACAATGTAAGAGGAGCCATGCAGTGGTTCTAATAATCTTCATTGAAATTAAAGAAAAATACACAATGGTGCATCGATCAAACATTTGTTTGTTCATGATTGCAGGAAAAAGGTGGATTCCAAATTGGCCTTGGCACCTGTGGCTGGTGGGCGCATGGATTTCTCTTTGAGTGGTACAATTTGGAAAGGATTGGATTGACAGCCTTTAGTAAAGCCATTGAAAACCTTCCTAGACATACAAATTAGACATAGCACCACACCAATTTCTTTGCGTTTAAAATAGAACTATGGGAAAAACGTTTTTGGATAGAGTAAAGCCTCGTACACACGATCGGATTGTTGGCCAACAAAACTGTGGAATTTTGTCTGAAGGGCATTGGCCCAAACTTGTCTTGCATACACACGGCACACAAATGTTGGCCAACAATTACGAACGTGGTGACGTACTAGACGTACTACGTGGTTTTTCAACTCTTTAGCGCCACCCTTTGGGCTACTTCTGCTAATTTCGTGTTAGTAGAAGTTTGGTAAGTGTTGATTCGCGCTTTTCAGTTTGTTTCAGTTCAGCCAGCCATGTTGCAGAATTGGAGATAATGTGCTATTTATTATTGGCCTTGGAGTTATTGCTTTGACATTATTTTTTTTGTTGAATAATGATTTGATTTGGTATATTTTCTATATTTTTGGATGCATATAATGCACTTTTTGGTTAAATTCTATTGGCAGATAGCATGTCTAATTTTTTTATTTTTAAATTGTGTAGAATAATACTTGTCTATGTGTTTTACTTCAAATGACAGTTTGGGAGTAGGCAGTTACATTTTAAAAAATACAATGTAAAATTGACAAGGGACACCAACATAGTTGTATCTTTGATCTTAAAAACTGCAGTATAATGGTGTTGTGGTAACTTGTCCAAATAATTAAAAAAAAAAAAAAAAAAACATAATAATATTATTCTTGATATCACTAGAAAAAAAAAGCCTTTGAAAATTCGCTTGCAATAACCCCATCAGTATCACCAGCAAAGCAGCTTCATTATTCAAAGTGACCCTTTTTATCAGAGAGACGTGGGGGCTGAAGTCACCACCCACTTAACAAGAACATGAGCTACCACAACTTACCTGGGAGACTGGAAAACGGTGCTGTGGCCCAGCTGCCTTTGAATTGTAATTGTCTAATACAATAAAGCCAGCCACTCTAACATCCGCTGCAACAATTCATTACTGGTTAGATTGGTTAGATGGCAGGATACAGCAGTAATAACGCGTTTCGTCCAAAGCCTTACTCCTAGCATGCCAAAATGCGTTAGTGTGTTACTGCTTTATCCTGCCATGTAGCCAATAATGAATTGTTCAATGGATGTTACTGAGTAGCCAGCTTAGAGGTTTATTTTTACAATTCAAATGTCTCCACCCACTACAGGCTGCCTGCAGAAAACTACAGGAGGGGGCGGAGACAAGACCAGTCACACACAAGGAGAGAGAGAGCAGCAGTGAGCGGTCTTTATTACAGGAAAAGTCTCACACTGGATTACTGCACAGATCTGGGCAAAGTACATAAAGCACGAGATTGAAAAAAGAACACACGTGATGATTGTATGTAGACAACATTGGCTTGTACTGCCTGGTGATCCTGCCATGCAGGTCTCTGTTCAGACACCACTTGGTGTTTGGTGACAACGCTCTGTCCTAGTCCCAAAAAAAATTTTTTCCTGCGACTTTGATGAGACTTGAAGCAAGGCCTGTGAAATCTTGAGGTCTATGGACCTCACGTCACATCAAAGTCTGACTAAAGTAGTGCAGGAACTGCTTTGAAGTCGCTGCAACTTGAAGTCGCATAGATATGAACGGTAGTCATTGGAAATCGTAGGGTACGACTTGTCATGCGACATTACTCTCCCAAGTCGCAGGACAAGTCGCACAAGTGTGAAAGGGGCCTTAAACTCCTGGGATATTGATGTGGTCAGTTAAAGGGGTTGTAAACCCTCAAGGTTTTTCACCTTAATGCATTCTATTCATTAAGGTGAAAAACCTTCTGTGGTGCTGCAGCCCCCCCCCCCCCCCCCCCCCCGAGCCCCCGTTTTACTTACCTGACCCCGATCTTTCTTCCGGCCGGGAACCAGCACATCAGCTCTACCTGGTGTCTTGTGTCCTGATTGGATAGATTGATAGCAGCACAGCCATTGGCTCCCGCTGCTGTCAATCAAATCCAATGACACAGCACCAGGGGGCGGGGTCGTGTCCTGCATTCTGTGTGAATGGACACAAATGCGGAAATCGGGAGCGCGCCTGCACTAGGGTTGCCACCTTTTTTTCAAGTCAAACCCGAACACTTTAGCGGCGCACAGCAATTTTTTTTTTAATAGTATAAAGTATACATATATTTTGCTATTAAATAATATTTCTAAGCATATGAAGTTAAGAACAAGAGTCCCCCTTTACATTAGAGTCCACAGAGTTCCCCTTTTACATCTGAACTCGCAGAGTTCCCTTTCACTGTAGAAGGGGACTCTGCAGACTTTGATATAAAGGAGAACTCTAACATAAGGGATGCTCTGGGAACTCTGATTTAAGGGGGGACACTGCGGACTCTGATGTAAGGGGGAACACTATGGCCTTTGGTGAAAAGGGGAACTTTGATGTAAGGGGTGCTCTGAGAACCCCGATTTGCCTTAGTGTACTCACTCAGAGGCAGGAGAGAGAAGGGAGGAGACTTAAGTCACAGACAGGGATGGATGGTGAGCTCACTCACCCCTTGGCAGTCAGCACTTCTCTTCCAGATGTATCTGAGGTTGCTGGGCTTCAAATTTCCGGCCTCCACTTACTTTCCTTTTCTAAGGCACAGCGCTGCGGATTGGAGTATGGGCAGACACAGAGGGGTCGGGGTGGGGTGGGGGAAGAGGTGCAGATTACGCCCTCTCTCCTCTCCTGTCTAACGTTCACGGCGATACCTCACGTGTGGTTTGAACACCGTTTTCATATGTGGGCAGGACTTACGTATGTATTCGCTTCTGCATACAAGCTCACGGGGACAGGGGCGCTTAAAATTTATTTTTATTTTTTTATTGTTAATTTTACTTTTATTTTGACACTTTAAAAAAAATTAAAAATCTGATCACTTTTATTCCTATTATAAGGAATGTAAACATCCCTTGTAATTAGGGATGGGCCCGGTGCTCGATTCGAACCCACGTTCGCGTCGAGCACCGGGCGTTCGCTCGCTCGGCGAGCCCAGAACTATTTGGGCCGTTCGCATCACATTCGTGTGATGGGAGCGGCCCCGCAATGCATTGCGGCCGGCGCGGCTGGCGCAGTGCATTGCTGGCTGATGATTGGCCAAGCATGCACTGTGACCCCGCATGCTTGGCCAATCACAGCGCCGGAAACTCGGAGAGCAATAATTGGCTACAGGCAGGACGCCTGTAGCCAATTAAAGCTCAGGGGCTTTAGTACACGCCCCACCATTTAAAAGGCCGCCACACCGTAGTCGCCGGTCACATGAGTTCCGGCTTTAGGAGAGATCAGTCTGCTGATTCTGTCTTTTCTTGATTGCTACAGAAAGATTTGCTCTTCTTTGCTAAACCATTGGCTATTTCTTTGATAAACCATTGCTACCTAAGTCATTGATCGTTCATTGCTGCTGATTGCACAGTTAGTGTGTTATTAGCTGCTGCTGGGGATTAGTCTGGTGCGTGCTTACTGTTAGTACAGTATTGCAGTAGTACCAACCGCAGTGCTGTTAGCACAGCATTGCACCCCAACAGCACCCATAGGACTTCTAGTGTGTTAGTGGCATCACACAGAGCTCCTATATTTTCTTCCCAGAAGCACCCATAGGACTTCTAGTGTGTTAGTGGCATCACACAGAGCTCCTATATTTTCTTCCCAGAAGCACCCATAGGACTTCTAGTGTGTTAGTGGCATCACACAGAGCTCCTATATTTTCTTCCCAGAAGCACCCATAGGACTTCTAGTGTGTTAGTGGCATCACACAGAGCTCCTATATTTTCTTCCCAGAAGCACCCATAGGACTTCTAGTGTGTTAGTGGCATCACACAGAGCTCCTATATTTTCTTCTCAGCAGCACCCATAGGACTTCTAGTGTGTTAGTGGCATCACACAGAGCTCCTATATTTTCTTCCCAGAAGCACCCATAGGACTTCTAGTGTGTTAGTGGCATCACACAGAGCTCCTATATTTTCTTCCCAGAAGCACCCATAGGACTTCTAGTGTGTTAGTGGCATCACACAGAGCTCCTATATTTTCTTCCCAGAAGCACCCATAGGACTTCTAGTGTGTTAGTGGCATCACACAGAGCTCCTATATTTTCTTCCCAGAAGCACCCATAGGACTTCTAGTGTGTTAGTGGCATCACACAGAGCTCCTATATTTTCTTCCCAGAAGCACCCATAGGACTTCTAGTGTGTTAGTGGCATCACACAGAGCTCCTATATTTTCTTCCCAGAAGCACCCATAGGACTTCTAGTGTGTTAGTGGCATCACACAGAGCTCCTATATTTTCTTCCCAGAAGCACCCATAGGACTTCTAGTGTGTTAGTGGCATCACACAGAGCTCCTATATTTTCTTCTCAGCAGCACCCATAGGACTTCTAGTGTGTTAGTGGCATCACACAGAGCTCCTATATTTTCTTCCCAGAAGCACCCATAGGACTTCAAGTGTGTTAGTGGCATCACACAGAGCTCCTATATTTTCTTCCCAGAAGCACCCATAGGACTTCTAGTGTGTTAGTGGCATCACACAGAGCTCCTATATTTTCTTCCCAGAAGCACCCATAGGACTTCTAGTGTGTTAGTGGCATCACACAGAGCTCCTATATTTTCTTCCCAGAAGCACCCATAGGACTTCTAGTGTGTTAGTGGCATCACACAGAGCTCCTATATTTTCTTCCCAGAAGCACCCATAGGACTTCTAGTGTGTTAGTGGCATCACACAGAGCTCCTATATTTTCTTCCCAGAAGCACCCATAGGACTTCTAGTGTGTTAGTGGCATCACACAGAGCTCCTATATTTTCTTCTCAGCAGCACCCATAGGACTTCTAGTGTGTTAGTGGCATCACACAGAGCTCCTATATTTTCTTCCCAGAAGCACCCATAGGACTTCTAGTGTGTTAGTGGCATCACACAGAGCTCCTATATTTTCTTCTCAGCAGCACCCATAGGACTTCTAGTGTGTTAGTGGCATCACACAGAGCTCCTATATTTTCTTCCCAGAAGCACCCATAGGACTTCTAGTGTGTTAATGGCATCACACAGAGCTCCTATATTTTCTTCCCAGCAGCACCCATAGGACTTCTAGTGTGTTAGTGGCATCACACAGAGCTCCTATATTTTCTTCCCAGAAGCACCCATAGGACTTCTAGTGTGTTAGTGGCATCACACAGAGCTCCTATATTTTCTTCCCAGAAGCACCCATAGGACTTCTAGTGTGTTAGTGGCATCACACAGAGCTCCTATATTTTCTTCTCAGCAGCACCCATAGGACTTCTAGTGTGTTAGTGGCAGCAAACAGAGCTCCTATATTTTCTTGTCAGCAGCACACATAGTACCTATAGTGTGTTAGTGTCAGCACCCATAGGACCTACAGTGTGTTGTGAGCACACATAGGAGCTCTATTTTTTATACTATATACACTACCGACTACAATGGCTGGAAGACCGCCAAGGAGAGGCAGAGCGTGCAGAGGCAAGAACACAGGGCAGGCAGGCTCTGTTTCTAGAGACAACAGTGCTGGCCGTGGACGTGGTCGTGCATCGTCATCAGCACGTGGCCATGGGACACGCTTGTCTTTGTTTTCGGCAGCTGGACATGTGGAGCCGCATCATGCTGAAGGCTTGGTAGAATGGATGACCAAGCCCTCCTCATCCTCCTCATCCTCTCTCACCCAGGCTCAGGGTACTGGCAGAGCAGCTGCCAACGCGTACTCAATGGCATCACCAGCCACCCCTTCCCTAGACCCACCATGTCCTCCTGAGGAGTCCCCCGAACTGTTTGATCACAGTGTTGGGTACATGCTCCAGGAGGATGCCCAACGATTCGAAGGCTCGGATGATGATACCCAGCTTGAGGAAGTCAGTAGTGTGCGCGCAGAGTGAGGGGATGCTGAAGGACAGCAATCTGGCAGTACTGTTCCACCAGCTGCAGCTTACTGCCAGGTTTGCTCTAGTGGTGAAGAGGGAGGGGATGATGAGGTCACTGACTCCACGTGGGTGCCTGAAGGGAGAGAGGAGGAGGAGGAGGAGGAGGAGGAGGAGGATGCGGCGTCACATGTCCAACGAGGCAGGATGCCCCCTGGAGGCCAGCTAGAGGCCAGCACAGCAACTGTACCACACCGCAGAGCTCCGCCTGTGCAGGGCGCTGCCTCTGCACGTTATCTCAAAAGTTCTTTGGTGTGGGCCTTTTTTGAGACGAGTGCATCAGATCGCACCACTGCTATTTGCAATATTTGTCTCAAGCGTATCTCGCGTGGCCAAAACATCAGCCGCTTGGGCACCACAAGCATGAGCAGACATATGTCGACCTGCCATGCAGCTCGTTGGCAAGCACACATAAAAGACCCACACCAAAGAACAAAGCGGACCTCTCCTTGCTCCTCATCAGCTGGGATCTCCATCCCCACTATATCTTCAGTCCTCTCTGAAAGCTGCTCTGAGAGGACTGAAGGTGTAGAATTAGGTGTGTCACAACCAAGTACTTGCAGTACACCGACGTCCGATTGTAGCAGGCAAATTTCCCTGCCCCAGCTGCTGGACCGTCGAAAGAAGTATACTCCCAGCCATCCACATGCCCAGCGGGTGAATGCTAGCTTGGCTAAATTGCTAGCACTTCAACTGCTGCCTTTTCAGTTGGTAGACTCGGCCCCCTTCCGTGAGTTTGTTCAATGTGCGGTTCCTCAGTGGCAGGTTCCCAAACGCCACTTTTTCTCACGGAAGGCGATTCCGTCTCTCTACCGGCATGTGGAAGGCAATGTCCATGCCTCGCTGGACAGGGCGGTCAGCGGTAAGGTGCATATTACCGCTGACTCATGGTCCAGCAGGCATGGACAGGGACGTTATCTTTCTTTCACGGCCCATTGGGTCACTCTATTGGCAGCTGGGAGGGATGCAGGACAAGGTGCAGTAGTGTTGGAGGTTGTTCCGCCACCACGCCTTCAAAATGCTACTACTGGTTGTGACACACCTCTCTCCTCCACCCCCTCCTCTTCTTCTTCCTCCAGTGCTCTGTCCTCGGAACCAGCGGTGCTCCGTAGGCGTACAAGGGGGTACGCGAGTACACAGGCAAAAAGATGCCATGCCGTGCTTGCGCTGGTGTGTTTGGGGGACAGGAGCCACACTGGGCCAGAGGTTCTGGCAGCTCTGCAGGGGCAGGCCGAGAGGTGGTTGATGCCACGCCAGCTTAAGCCAGGAATGGTCGTTTCTGACAATGGCACCAACCTCCTCTCCGCCCTGCGACAGGGGCAGCTCACCCATGTGCCCTGTATGGCTCATGTCCTCAACCTGGTGGTAGGCAGGCCAGGAAAGTCTGTGTGCATTTCCGCCGATCTTATAATGCCAGTGCTCGGCTGACTGAGCTGCAAAAGGAGCTGAACCTGCCCAAGAACCGCCTAATATGTGACATGCCCACCAGGTGGAACTCAACGTTGGCCATGCTGCAGTGACTGCACACGCAGCAGAGGGCCATCAATGAGTACCTTTGCGACTACGGCACCAGGACAGGGTCAGGGGAGCTTGGCTTTTTTTCCCCACGCCAGTGGAGCATGATCAGGGATGCATGCACTGTCCTCTCACCATTTGAGGAGGCCACGAGGATAGTGAGCAGTGACAGTGCATGCATCAGTGACACTGTACCTCTTGTCCACCTGTTGGAGCATACGCTGCGTGGGATAATGGACAGGGCACTTGAGGCAGAACAGAGGCAGGAAGAGGAGGACTTCCTTGCCTCTCTAGGCCCCCTTTATCCAGACAGTGTTCCTTCTGTCCCACCCATCACACAGGAAGAGGATGAGGAGGAGGAGGAGGAGGAGGAGGAGGATTGTGTGAGCATGGAGGTGGAGCCTGGCACTCAGCATCAGCAGCAGCAGTCTTTTAGGGATGATGTACAGTCCCAACAAACCAGTGGACTTGTACGTGGCTGGGAGGAGGTGGCTGGCGATCATGTCATCCTCAGTGACCCAGAAGACTCCGGACCGAATGCCTCAGCTAACCTACGCTGCATGGCCTCCCTGATCCTGCAAAGCCTGCGGAAGGATCCTCGTGTTCTTCGGATCAAGGAGAGGGACCATTACTGGCTGGCCACTCTCCTTGATCCACGGTACAAGGGTTAGGTTGCGGACCTTATCTTGCCATCGCAGAGGGAGCAGAGGATGAGACATCTCAGGGAGGCCTTGCAGAAAGGTCTGTGCAACGCGTTCCCAGAAACTGGGAGGTTACAAACTCCTGGTCCTGGACGACGAGTTGCTGAGGCTTCGGTCAGTAGCAGAAGGAGCGGTGGGGAAGGTGGACGTCTGACCGATGCGTTCAGACAATTTTTTAGTCCGCAGCCCCAAGGTATGATCGGTTCCAGCAACCATCGCCAGCGTCTGATATACATGGTGCAGGAATACCTAGGGGCAAGGTCAGACTTGGACACCTTTCCCACCGAAAATCCTCTGGCTTACTGGGTCCTGAGGATGGATCACTGGCCAGAGCTTGCACAGTAGGGATGGGCCCGGTGCTCGATGCGAACCCATGTTCGCATCGAGCACCGGGTGTTCGCTCGCTCGGCGAGCCCAGAACTATTTTGGCCGCTCGCATCACGTTCGTGTGATGCGAGCGGCCCCCGCAATGCATTGCGGCCGGCGCGGCCGGCGCAGTGCATTGCTGGCTGATGATTGGCCAAGCATGCACTGTGACCCCGCATGCTTGGCCAATCACAGCGCCGGAAACTCGAAGAGCCATAATTGGCTACAGGCAGGACGCCTGTAGCCAATTACAGCTCAGGGGCTTTAGTACACGCCCCCTCTTATAAAAGGCCGCCACGCCGTCGGCGCCGGTCACATGCTGTTCCGGCGTAGAGAGAGCAGGATCGTTCTGTGTCACTCTGCTAGATTTAGTTAGAGAGATTTAGTTAGAGAGATTTAATTAGATAGATTCATTTAGAAAGATTCATTTAGAAAGAGGGGCTTGTAGTGTGTTCGTGGCAGGCAGGCACTGGCAGGCAGTGGCAGCAAACAGAGCTCCTATATTTTGTTCCCAGAGGCACCTATAGGACTTGTAGTGTGTTCGTGGCAGGCAGGCAGTGGCAGCAAACAGAGCTCCTATATTTTGTTCCCAGAAGCACCTATAGGACTTGTAGTGTGTTCGTGGCAGGCACTGGCAGCAAACAGAGCTCCTATATTTTGTTCCCAGAAGCACCTATAGGACTTGTAGTGTGTTCGTGGCAGGCATGGCAGCAAACAGAGCTCCTATATTTTGTTCCCAGAAGCACCTATAGGACTTGAAGTGTGTTAGTCCCATCACACAGAGCTATATTTTTTCTTCCCAGAAGCACCTATAGGACTTGAAGTGTGTTTAGTCCCATCACACAGAGATCATATATTTTGTTCCCAGAAGCACCTATAGGACTTGAAGTGTGTTAGTCCCATCACACAGAGCTATATTTTTCTTCCCAGAAGCACCTATAGGACTTGAAGTGTGTTAGTCCCATCACACAGAGATCATATATTTTGTTCCCAGAAGCACCTATAGGACTTGAAGTGTGTTAGTCCCATCACACAGAGATCATATATTTTGTTCCCAGAAGCACCTATAGGACTTGTAGTGTGTTAGTCCCATCACACAGAGCTATATTTTGTTCCCAGAAGCACCTATAGGACTTGAAGTGTGTTAGTCCCATCACACAGAGCTATATTTTCTTCCCAGAAGCACCTATAGGACTTGTAGTGTGTTAGTCCCATCACACAGAGATCCTATATTTTGTTCCCAGAAGCACCTATAGGACTTGAAGTGTGTTAGTCCCATCACACAGAGCTATATTTTGTTCCCAGAAGCACCTATAGGACTTGAAGTGTGTTAGTCCCATCACACAGAGCTATATTTTGTTCCCAGAAGCACCTATAGGACTTGAAGTGTGTTAGTCCCATCACACAGAGATCATATATTTTGTTCCCAGAAGCACCTATAGGACTTGAAGTGTGTTAGTCCCATCACACGGAGCTATATTTTCTTCCCAGAAGCACCCATAGGACTTGTAGTGTGTTAGTCCCATCACACAGAGATCATATATTTTGTTCCCAGAAGCACCTATAGGACTTGAAGTGTGTTAGTCCCATCACACAGGGCTATATTTTGTTCCCAGAAGCACCTATAGGACTTGAAGTGTGTTAGTCCCATCACACAGAGCTATATTTTCTTCCCAGAAGCACCTATAGGACTTGAAGTGTGTTAGTCCCATCACACAGAGATCCTATATTTTGTTCCCAGAAGCACCTATAGGACTTGAAGTGTGTTAGTCCCATCACACAGAGCTATATTTTGTTCCCAGAAGCACCTATAGGACTTGAAGTGTGTTAGTCCCATCACACAGAGCTATATTTTGTTCCCAGAAGCACCTATAGGACTTGAAGTGTGTTAGTCCCATCACACAGAGATCCTATATTTTGTTCCCAGAAGCACCTATAGGACTTGAAGTGTGTTAGTCCCATCACACAGAGCTATATTTTGTTCCCAGAAGCACCTATAGGACTTGAAGTGTGTTAGTCCCATCACACAGAGCTATATTTTGTTCCCAGAAGCACCTATAGGACTTGAAGTGTGTTAGTCCCATCACACAGAGATCCTATATTTTGTTCACAGAAGCACCTATAGGACTTGAAGTGTGTTAGTCCCATCACACAGAGATCCTATATTTTGTTCCCAGAAGCACCTATAGGACTTGAAGTGTGTTAGTCCCATCACACAGAGATCCTATATTTTGTTCCCAGAAGCACCTATAGGACTTGAAGTGTGTTAGTCCCATCACACAGAGCTATATTTTTGTTCCCAGAAGCACCTATAGGACTTGAAGTGTGTTAGTCCCATCACACAGAGCTATATTTTCTTCCCAGAAGCACCTATAGGACTTGAAGTGTGTTAGTCCCATCACACAGAGATCCTATATTTTGTTCCCAGAAGCACCTATAGGACTTGAAGTGTGTTAGTCCCATCACACAGAGATCTATATTTTGTTCCCAGAAGCACCTATAGGACTTGAAGTGTGTTAGTCCCATCACACAGAGATCCTATATTTTGTTCCCAGAAGCACCTATAGGACTTGAAGTGTGTTAGTCCCATCACACAGAGATCTATATTTTGTTCCCAGAAGCACCTATAGGACTTGAAGTGTGTTAGTCCCATCACACAGAGATCCTATATTTTGTTCCCAGAAGCACCTATAGGACTTGAAGTGTGTTAGTCCCATCACACAGAGCTATATTTTGTTCCCAGAAGCACCTATAGGACTTGAAGTGTGTTAGTCCCATCACACAGAGCTATATTTTCTTCCCAGAAGCACCTATAGGACTTGAAGTGTGTTAGTCCCATCACACAGAGATCCTATATTTTGTTCCCAGAAGCACCTATAGGACTTGAAGTGTGTTAGTCCCATCACACAGACCTATATTTTCTTCCCAGAAGCACCTATAGGACTTGTAGTGTGTTAGTCCCATCACACAGAGATCCTATATTTTTGTTCCCAGAAGCACCTATAGGACTTGATGTGTGTTAGTCCCATCACAAAGATCTATATTTTCTTCCCAGAAGCACCCATAGGACTTGAAGTGTGTTAGTCCCATCACACAGAGCTATATTTTGTTCCCAGAAGCACCTATAGGACTTGAAGTGTGTTAGTCCCATCACACAGAGATCCTATATTTTGTTCCCAGAAGCACCTATAGGACTTGAAGTGTGTTAGTCCCATCACACAGAGATCCCCTATTTTCTTTGCAGAAGCACCTATAGGACTTCTAGTGTGTTAGTGGCATCACACAGAGCTCCTATATTTTCTTCTCAGCAGCACCCACAGGACTTCTAGTGTGTTAGTGGCATCACACAGAGCTCCTATATTTTCTTTGCAGAAGCACCCATAGGACTTCTAGTGTGTTAGTGGCATCACACAGAGCTCCTATATTTTCTTCTCAGCAGCACCCACAGGACTTCTAGTGTGTTAGTGGCATCACACAGAGCTCCTATATTTTCTTTGCAGAAGCACCAATAGGACTTCTAGTGTGTTAGTGGCATCACACAGAGCTCCTATATATTCTTCTCAGCAGCACCCACAGGACTACCGACTACAATGGCTGGAAGACCGCCAAGGGGAGGCAGAGCGTGCAGAGCCAAGAACACAGGGCAGGCAGGCTCTGTTTCTAGTGGACGTGGCCGTGGCCGTGGCCGTGGACGTGGTCGTGCATCGTCATCAGCACGTGGCCATGGGACACGCGCGTCTTTGTTTTCGGCAGCTGGACATGTGGAGCCGCATCATGCTGAAGGCTTGGTAGAATGGATGACCAAGCCCTCCTCATCCTCCTCATCCTCTCTCACCCAGGCTCAGGGTACTGGCAGAGCAGCTGCCAACGCGTACTCAATGGCATCATCAGCCACCCCTTCCCTAGACCCACCATGTCCTCCTGAGAAGTCCCCCGAACTCTTTGAGCACAGTGTTGGGTACATGCTCCAGGAGGATGCCCAACGATTCGAAGGCTCGGATGATGATACCCAGCTTGAGGAATCTGGCAGTACTGTTCCACCAGCTGCAGCTTACTGCCAGGTTTGCTCTAGTGGTGAAGAGGGAGGGGATGATGAGGTCCACTGACTCCACGTGGGTGCCTGAAGGGAGAGAGGATGAGGAGGAGGACGAGGAGGAGGAGGATGCGGCGTCACATGTCCAACGAGGCAGGATGCCCCCTGGAGGCCAGGTAGAGGCCAGCACAGCAACTGTACAACACCGCAGAGCTCCGCCTGTGCAGGGCGCTGCCTCTGCACGTTATCAGAAAAGTTCTTTGGTGTGGGCCTTTTTTGAGACGAGTGCATCAGATCGCACCACTGCTATTTGCAATATTTGTCTCAAGCGTATCTCGCGTGGCCAAAACATCAGCCGCTTGGGCACCACAAGCATGACCAGACATATGTCGACCTGCCATGCAGCTCGTTGGCAGGCACACATAAAAGACCCACACCAAAGAACTAAGCGGACCTCTCCTTGCTCCTCATCAGCTGGGATCTCCATCCCCACTACACCTTCAGTGCTCTCTGAAAGCTGCTCTGAGAGGACTGAAGGTGTAGAATTAGGTGTGTCACAACCAAGTACTTGCAGTACACCGACGTCCGATTGCAGCAGGCAAATTTCCCTGCCCCAGCTGCTGGACCGTAGAAAGAAGTACACTCCCAGCCATCCACATGCCCAGCGGTTGAATGCTAGCTTGGCTAAATTGCTAGCACTTCAACTGCTGCCTTTTCAGTTGGTAGACTCGGCCCCCTTCCGTGAGTTTGTTCAATGTGCGGTTCCTCAGTGGCAGGTTCCCAAACGCCACTTTTTCTCACGGAAGGCGATTCCGTCTCTCTACCGGCATGTGGAAGGCAATGTCCATGCCTCGCTGGACAGGGCGGTCAGCGGTAAGGTGCATATTACCGCTGACTCATGGTCCAGCAGGCATGGACAGGGACGGTACCTTTCTTTCACGGCCCATTGGGTCACTCTATTGGCAGCTGGGAGGGATGCAGGACAAGGTGCAGTAGTGTTGGAGGTTGTTCCGCCACCACGCCTCCAAAACGCTACTACTGCTACTGGTTGTGACACACCTCTCTCCTCCACCCCCTCCTCTTCTTCTTCCTCCAGTGCTCTGTCCTTGGAACCAGCGGTGCTCCGTAGGCGTACAAGGGGCTACGCAAGTACGCAGGCAAAAAGATGCCATGCCGTGCTTGCGCTGGTGTGTTTGGGGGACAGGAGCCACACTGGGCCAGAGGTTCTGGCAGCTCTGCAGGGGCAGGCCGAGAGGTGGTTGACGCCACGTCAGCTTAAGCCAGGAATGGTCGTTTCTGACAATGGCAACAACCTCCTCTCCGCCCTGCGACAGGGGCAGCTCACCCATGTGCCCTGCATGGCTCACGTCCTCAACCTGGTGGTGCAGCGGTTCTTGGGCAGGTTCCCAGGCTTACAGGATGTCCTGAGGCAGGCCAGGAAAGTCTGTGTGCATTTCCGCCAATCTTATAATGCCAGTGCTCGGCTGACTGAGCTGCAAAAGGAGCTGAACCTGCCCAAGAACCGCCTAATATGTGACATGCCCACCAGGTGGAACTCAACGTTGGCCATGCTGCAGCGACTGCACACGCAGCAGAGGGCCATCAATGAGTACCTTTGCGACTACGGCACCAGGACAGGGTCAGGGGAGCTTGGTTTTTTTTCCCCACGTCAGTGGAGCATGATCAGGGATGCATGCACTGTCCTCTCACCATTTGAGGAGGCCACGAGGATGGTGAGCAGTGACAGTGCATGCATCAGTGACACTGTCCCTCTTGTCCACCTGTTGGAGCATACGCTGTGTGGGATAATGGACAGGGCACTTGAGGCAGAACAGAGGCAGGAAGAGGAGGACTTCCTTGCCTCTCAAGGCCCCCTTTATCCGGACAGTGTTCCTTCTGTCCCACCCATCACACAGGAAGAGGATGAGGAGGAGGAGGAGGAGGAGGAGGAGGATTGTGTGAGCATGGAGGTGGAGCCTGGCACTCAGCATCAGCAGCAGCAGTCTTTTAGGGATGATGTACAGTCCCAACAAACCAGTGGACTTGTACGTGGCTGGGAGGAGGTGGCTGGCGATCATGTCATCCTCAGTGACCCAGAAGACTCCGGACCGAATGCCTCAGCTAACCTACGCTGCATGGCCTCCCTGATCCTGCAAAGCCTGCGGAAGGATCCTCGTGTTCTTCGGATCAAGGAGAGGGACCATTACTGGCTGGCCACTCTCCTTGATCCGCGGTACAAGGGTAAGGTTGCGGACCTTATCTTGCCGTCGCAGAGGGAGCAGAGGATGAGACATCTCAGGGAGGCCTTGCAGAAAGGTCTGTGCAACGCGTTCCCAGAAACTGGGAGGTTAAAAACTCCTGGTCCTGGGCGACGAGTTGCTGAGGCTTCGGTCAGTAGCAGAAGGAGCGGTGGGGAAGGTGGACGTCTGACCGATGCGTTCAGACAATTTTTTAGTCCGCAGCCCCAAGGTATGATCGGTTCCAGCAACCATCGCCAGCGTCTGATATACATGGTGCAGGAATACCTTGGGGCAAGGTCAGACTTGGACACCTTTCCCACCGAAAATCCTCTGGCTTACTGGGTCCTGAGGATGGATCACTGGCCAGAGCTTGCACAGTATGCAATTGAGCTACTGGCCTGTCCTGCCTCCAGCGTTCTTTCCGAACGCACATTCAGTGCTGCTGGAGGATTTGTCACCGATCATAGGGTGCGCCTGTCCACCGCCTCGGTTGATCGACTGACCTTCATCAAAATGAATCAGTCTTGGATCACCACCAGCTACCAGGCACCTGAAGCGGATATAACCGAATAATTTATAATGTCACATCCCTTCAAGACTGCCTATGCTGATGCTGAGTGACTGTCCTCTTATGTTCACTGACTATCCTCTTCCTCCTCCTCAATGATCCATGCCACCACACCAGTGCCTAAGGCACAATTTTTCAGCCCCTGTTTAACAGGGGCGTGTACATACAATTTTTATAAAAAAAAAAAAAATGCTTCGCAACACGTGTGACTGCTGTGCTCCAAGTACAGTATCTGTGAGGGGTTGCAGTGTTGTGGCACCAGCACCAGTGCCTAAGGCACAATTTTTCAGCCCCTGTTTAACAGGGGCGTGTACATACAATTTTTATAAAAAAAAGCTTCGCAACACGTGTGACTGCTGTGCTCCAAGTACAGTATCTGTGAGGGGTTGCAGTGTTGTGGCACCAGCACCAGTGCCTAAGGCACAATTTTTCAGCCCCTGTTTAACAGGGGCGTGTACATACAATTTTTATAAAAAAAAGCTTTGCAACACGTGTGACTGCTGTGCTCCAAGTACAGTATCTGTGAGGGGTTGCAGTGTTGTGGCACCAGCACCAGTGCCTAAGGCACAATTTTTCAGCCCCTGTTTAACAGGGGGGTGTACTTACAATTTTTAAAAAAAAAATTGCTTCGCAACACGTGTGACTGCTGTGCTCCAAGTACAGTATCTGTGAGGGGTTGCAGTGTTGTGGCACCAGCACCAGTGCCTAAGGCACAATTTTTCAGCCCCTGTTTAACAGGGGCGGGTAATTACAAATCTTGATCTAATAGTTCACAGCAGGGCCCATTCCTGCGCACACCAAGAGTAACTATGAGGGCCTACAGTCTTGTGGCAACACCGTCCACCACCACCGCCAAAGGCCCAATTTTTCTGCCCTGTTCATCAGGTGCTTGCAATTACAAATCTTGATCTAATAACTCACAGCAGGGCCCATTCCTGCGCCCACCAAGAGTAACTGTGAGAGCTTACAGTCTTGTGGCAACACCGTCCACCACCACCGCCAAAGGCCCAATTTTTCTGCCCTGTTCATCAGGTGCTTGCAATTACAAATCTTGATCTAATAACTCACAGCAGGGCCCATTCCTGCGCCCACCAAGAGTAACTGTGAGAGCTTACAGTCTTGTGGCAACACCGTCCACCACCACCGCCAAAGGCCCAATTTTTCTGCCCTGTTCATCAGGTGCTTGCAATTACAAATCTTGATCTAATAACTCACAGCAGGGCCCATTCCTGCGCCCACCAAGAGTAACTGTGAGAGCTTACAGTCTTGTGGCAACACCGTCCACCACCACCACCACCCCCAATTTTTCTGCCCTGTTCAACAACAGGTGCATGCAATTACAAATCTTGATCTACCGTGTTTCCCCGAAAGTAAGACAGTGTCTTACTTTCTTTTTATCCCTAAAAGCCCCACTATGTCTTACTTTCGGGGTATGTCTTATATTGGGAAAAAATTGTCGGCTCGGGGCACATCTGGGCATATTATGGGGCACATCAGGGAAAATTCTAGGGCACATAGCACATTATGGGGCACATAGCACATCAGGGCACATTATGGGGCACATAGCACATCTGGACACATTATGGGGCACATAGCACATCTGGGCACATTATGGGGCACATAGCACATCTGGGCACATTATGGGGCATGGGGCACATTAGGGCATCAGGGCATGGGGCACATTACAGGGCACATCTGGGGATCTTACTTGCGAGCATGCAGAGTAGCGCAGGAAGCGTCTGTCTGTCATACGTTTTCTCTCATGTCACGCTGCTCGCTCCCTGGCGGCCCCTCCTCTCTTCTCGTCTATCCCAGATGATGTCTCAAGCCAATGGGGATTGACGAGAAGAGAGGAGGGGCCGCCGGGGAGCGAGCAGCGCTGAGTGACATGAGAGAAAACGTATGACAGATAGACGCTTCCTGCGCTACTCTGCATGCATCTCATTCGGCTCTGGTGGCGGCTCTGGTCCTGCAAAGGGAACGGCATTCCCCCTGGACTCGAGCCCTGAAAACGGCGCTGTCTCTTCAGTCGGAGGGGGAGGGCACTGGCCTGGCACCCCCCCCCCCCCCGGGGGCGGCCCGCCCCCCCAGCCCCACTCTTTGTGCCCTTCCATCACTGGAGGCAAATCCCCCGTGTTTCCCCGAAAGTAAGACATATGTCTTACTTTCGGGGTACGGCTTATATTAGCTGACCCCTCTGAAACTCCCGATACGTCTTACAATCGGGGGTGTCTTACTATCGGGGAAACACGGTATTAACTCACAGCAGGGCCCATTCCTGTGCCCACCAGTCTTGTGGCTACACCAACATCTAATAGGGCAAATTTCTGCAGAGTATATACGCCAGGCCCCTACTTTCAAACATCCAACTTACAAACGACTCCTACTTGCAAATGGAAAGAGAAAACAGGAAGTGAGAGGAAATCTACCCCTAGGAAGGGAAATTCTATCCTGTTAGATTTAATTTGGGAAAAAGGTATCTCCTCTCTACTGATACTTTATCACCAATCCTTGTTTCAATTAAAACCCCACTTTTCCAAAAACATTTGTCATTGGGACGGAAAGTGAGGTGACATGTTCTGAACAGATGTGCAAAGACAGCAAATGTTACAGGGGTGATAACCCCTCCCTATGTTCTCCAAAAAGCTTAAAAATAGATTTTTTTTGGGATGGAGCTACACTTCATAATGTACCTGTTCAGATTCTACTTAAGAACAAACCTAAAGCCGCAAGTGTTTTTAAATGGCTTCTTTTTTTTTCCTTTACAAATGTCATTTTGTGCAAGGACAGTTCTAAACACGGAAACACATGCCACTTCACAGGCATACTTTTGACACCCCCAGGTACCATATTTAAAGGAAAATTTCACTTTTTTTTTTCACTTTATGCATCATTAAAATGACTGCTCCCGAAAAAAACGTTAGTTTTTAAAAGTTCTTTTTGCATTGATATATGTCCCCTGGGGCAGGACCCGGGTCCCCAAACCTGTTTTATGACATTAGCATGCATATTGGCCGTTGTAATTAGCACTTTTGATTTCGAACGTTCGCGTCCATTATAACGTATAGGGTTCGAAAATTCGCGCGAACTTTCGGTCCGTTCGAAGGTTCTGGTGCGAACCGAACCCGGGGTGTTCGGCTCATCCCTATTGCACAGTATGCAATTGAGCTACTGGCCTGTCCTGCCTCCAGCGTTCTTTCCGAACGCACATTCAGTGCTGCTGGAGGATTTGTCACCGATCATAGGGTGCGCCTGTCCACCGACTCGGTTGATCGACTGACCTTCATAAAAATGAATCAGTCTTGGATCACCACCAGCTACCAGGCACCTGAAGCGGATATAACGGAATAATTTATAATGTCACATCCCTTCAAGACTGCCTATGCTGATGCTGAGTGACTGTCCTGTTATGTTCACTGACTATCCTCTTCCTCCTCCTCAATGATCCATGCCACCACACCAGTGCCTAAGGCACAATTTTTCAGCCCCTGTATAACAGGGCGTGTAATTACAATTTTTTAAAAAGATGCTTCGCAACAGGTGTGACTGCTGTGCTCCAAGTACAGTATCTGTGAGGGGTTGCAGTGTTGTGGCACCAGCAACAGTGCCTAAGGCACAATTTTTCAGCCCCTGTTGGGGCGTGTAATTACAATTTTTAGGCAATGCTTTGCAACAGGTCTCATTGCTGTGCTAAGAGTACAGTATCTGTGAGGGGTTGCAGTGTTGTGGCACCAGCACCAATGCCTAAGGCACAATTTTTCAGCCCCTGTTTAACAGGGGCGTGTAATTACAAATCTTGATCTAATAGTTCACAGCAGGGCCCATTCCTGCGCCCACCAAGAGTAACTATGAGGGCCTACAGTCTTGTGGCAACACCGTCCACCACTACCACCACCAAAGGCCCAATTTTTCTGCCCTGTTCAACAGGTGCATGCAATTACAAATCTTGATCTAATAACTCACAGCAGGGCCCATTCCTGCACCCACCAAGAGTAACTGTGAGGGCTTACAGTCTTGTGGCAACACCGTCCACCACCACCACCACCACCAAAGGCCCAATTTTTCTGCCCTGTTCAACAGGTGCATGCAATTACAAATCTTGATCTAATAACTCACAGCAGGGCCCATTCCTGCACCCACCAAGAGTAACTGTGAGGGCTTACAGTCTTGTGGCAACACCGTCCACCACCACCACCACCAAAGGCCCAATTTTTCTGCCCTGTTCAACAGGTGCATGCAAGTACAAATCTTGATCTATTAACTCACAGCAGGGCCCATTCCTGCGCCCACCAGTCTTGTGGCTACACCAACATCTAATAGGGCAAATTTCTGCAGAGTATTTACGGCAGGCCCCTACTTTCAAACATCCAACTTACAAACGACTCCTACTTGCAAACGGAAAGAGAAAACAGGAAGTGAGAGGAAATCTACCCCTAGGAAGGGAAATTCTATCCTGTTAGATTTAATTTGGGAAAAAGGTATCTCCTCTCTACTGATGCTTTATCACCAATCCTTGTTTCAATTAAAACCCCACTTTTCCAAAAACATTTGTCATTGGGACGGAAAGTGAGGTGACATGTTCTGAACAGATGTGCAAAGACAGCAAATGTTACAGGGGTGATAACCCCTCCCCTATGTTCTCCAAAAAGCTTAAAAATAGATTTTTTTGGATGGAGCTACACTTCATAATGTACCTGTTCAGATTCTACTTAAGAACAAACCTACAGTCCGTGTCTTGTTTGCACCACCTATATACTGCTGTTCAGAGTATATAGGGTTGTAGGTATAGGGTTTTATTTTGGGTGCGGGGTCCCCCTTAATATCCATACAAGACCCAAAGGGGCTGGGGTGGGGGGGAGGGGGGTGATGGGGTAGCCATGCCATTTTTCTCAAGGATTTTCAGCCATATGGCGGCCAGGACAAGACATGACATTAAAGCCGCAAGTGGTTTTAAATGGCTTCTTTTTTTCCCTTTACAAATGTCATTTTGTGCAAGGACAGTTCTAAACACGGGAAACACATGCCACTTCACATGCATACTTTAGACACCCCCCAGGTACCATATTTAAAGGAAAATTTCACTTATTTTTTTTCACTTTATGCATCATTAAAATGACTGCTCCCGAAAAAACGTTAGTTTTTAAAAGTTCTTTTTGCATTGATATATGTCCCCTGGGGCAGGACCCGGGTCCCCAAACCTGTTTTATGACATTAACATGCATATTGGCCGTTGTAATTAGCAATTTTGATTTCGAACGTTCGCGTCCATTATAACAAATAGGGTTCGAAAATTTGCGCGAACTTTCGGTCCGTTCGAAGGTTCTGGTGCGAACCGAACCCGGGGGTGTTCGGCTCATCCCTACTTGTAATAGGAATATGGCACGATCGGACCTCTTTACAGTGAGATATGGGGTCAATAAGACCCCACGTCTCACCTCTAAGCTGGGAAGCCTAAAATAAAAAAACAATCACGGCTTCCCAGCATTTTTTGAATGCAGAGGCCAGGCGTGACGTCATAACATCGCGCCCGGTATATATATATATATACACACATACACACACACACACACACACTATATTACCAAAAGTATTGGGACACCTGCCTTTACACGCACATGAACTTTAATGACATCCCAGTCTTAGTCTGTAGGGTTCAATATTGAGTTGGCCCACCCTTTGCAGCTATAACAGCTTCAACTCTTCTGGGAAGGCTGTCCACAAGGTTTAGGAGTGTGTCTATGGGAATGTTTGACCATTCTTCCAAAGGTGCATTCGTGAGCTCAGGCACTGATGTTGGACGAGAAGGCCTGGCTCACAGTCTCCGCTCTAATTCATCCCAAAGGTGTTCTATCGGGTTGAGGTCAGGACTCTGTGCAGGCCAGTCAAGTTCCTCCACCCAAAACTCACTCATCCATTTATTTATTTTCTGCAATATTCACCTTCGGTCCAGAGATTTTCCAGGAAGCACTTTTTTCCTGCTGTGTTTTTTTCTTCAGTCTGTTGATCGGCATCAATTACCCCTCCCTTCATCCGAGCCCAGGTCATTCTGGATCTGTCCCCAGCCTGTAATAGGATAGTGAAAGGAAAAGCAGCACAGTGATGAGCTCATGCTCCTTGTCAGCACATGAACTGATTGGCTCCTTGTGCTCCTTCTTCCTCTCACACTCCAGCCCTGCTGTACTGTAAGTGACTGATTCCAGATCTTTAGCTACTTACACGGCTTGTACTTAAAAATATATGTAAATATGTCATAATAATTACAAAGCTGCATTAATTTGAGCTCAGCTATTACCTTGGTGTCACTGGTTCATCGATGATTAATATTTTTTCATCACAAAGGTGGGCTAATCCTTTAAATCCAAAAAAGGAGTTTTGCAATCATTTCAGCAAAAAAAAAATAAAAAAACGTTTTTTTGAAGGTCACCAGTTCTTATTAAACGGCTGTGATTTTCTCTATTTATGCCAAAATCTGCGCACTCCTCGCTGTTCCCCCTACCCACCAGCCGCTGTTTAATTAAGTTTTACAGCAATTCTAATTTGTCTCCGGTTTCCTCCTTATTTGAGCATTCGGTGCGTTGCATACCGATCGGGGGATTATCTGTCATTCCGCATTACCCGTCACACAGCGCTGATCCATTCACGCCGAGATCTCTGATGATAATTACAAAACACGAAGGTGTTTCTTGCATCTCGCAACGCCAAAATAATGGAACATAAATTATCATTTTTCCTTTATTAAAGCTGCGCTTTGACAGTGAGCAGGCCGGCCGTTACCGCTCGCCCTGCCGATCGCACCGCGGTTAGTGACAGTGATGGAAGTTTTAATGCGATGCTGCGGATATTATGAGAAAACGCCCCATTGTTTGTGCCTAACTGGTCATTTTACACGAAAGTGTTCTCGTTTTGTAGCATATCAAAGTGAGTTAAAGTAGAACTAAAAGGCAAATTTTTTTTTGGATAGAGTAAGAGTAGGTATAACCCCTAACAGCTTTTTTTTTGCCATCTGTGTCCCATTGGAGAGATTTCCCTTCACTTCGTCTCCCATAGCCAAAACAGGAAGCAAGAGAAAATCCCTCCAAAGTTCAAGGAATCCCTGGTGGTCACCAGAACTAGTGTGCCTACTGGTACTTTGATGCCCCCAGGACCTTATTTAACAGAACTGGGACACTCCCCAGCAACCCTAGGAGTAGAGAGTTCATGTGCCATGTCAAATGGCTTCAGGATGTGGAGATGTATGGAGAAGCTATGGTGGGTACCTCGTCCTGAAAATATGTGTAGAAAACGAACGGGGGGGGGGGGGGGGGGGGGGGGGGTTTAGCCAACCTGACAGACTATCACGGTACCTGAACAGACGTATGTCTAAATACAAAAAGTTAATTCTAAATAATTTTTATTAACACATAATATACATAAAACATGTCTAATATAAAAAGAGTCATTCTAATCCAAAAATATGCATACAGACACAGATAAGTCAAATTGTTGAACCAAACTTGCTGATCAATGCTGGTTGACGTACATATCAGGGAGACATGAGAGTTGTTTATGAGTGAGTCAAATTTATTTTGTTTTGTCATGAACCAAAAAATTCAGCAGAAAAGCAACTAATTATATCCTTAATTTTGCTTGTGCCTACCTTTAAATTTACATTCCTTTGTGGAGATTAGCCCACAAGGTAAGACATATAATATGTCGACCATGCATCATTAATTGAATGAAAAGAAGATTAACATCAAACGTGTAGTGAAAAAGTGTTTGAAAATGTAATCAAGCGGCGCTTAAAACAAAAAATAAACAAATAAAAATGTGAAATCACAGAAAATATATCAAACTGAATGAAAATTTCTGTATAAGTAACACCACGTGAAATAATGTTAACGTGAACACACATGAAAGTCCATAAATAACTGTGTTTGGAAAATAAATCAATCTTCAAAGGAAATATGTCGACCAAAATAAATCCAATAAAAATTCTCTAATCTTCCACCAAACCGACGTGTCTTGTGATCCCTCTCCCCATGAGATCGCACTCACCAGATGGTGATGCCTTCCACTCTCGGGGTCGGCAAGTAAGCAATTTAACCACACCTGGGTTATAGGTACGATCAATCCACGATCACTCTCGCCATATGTGAAAATAAAAAATAAACGGTGCTACACATAGCGTGACTCAATTTTAAACAATTTATTTTAAAATAGCCACACTCACACTTCAAAAGTTCAACTCACATGTAATTCAGTGAAAATCAGCAAAATCAGCAAATCACAGCACATATCCACAGCAAGCATAGGTGAGAGATGAACTGGCAGAGCGTGCAATATGGTCACCCACGATCAATAACTCTGTTGCTTTAAATCTCACCACCTCCCCGAAGACTGCTCCTGACCTGGGTCCTCCTCATAGAACAATCCAACAGTGGAAGTCCGGTTCGGTGAACGCAAATAGAATACAAACAAGACCGACAGCAATAGGAATAGGTGTTCACTGTCCGTGTAGCCACATCAATTAACTAGAATCAAATCTTTTGGGATTAGCAACCAAGACTCGCCAATTTGGGGTCCGAAACCAGCAAAAAAGGCATGAGCTGGAGAGAGAAAAAAAAAAAAAAAAGCAATAGTTATTAATGTGGTCAACATCAGATGACCAGTCCAATGGGAAAATAATCAGTCCTATATGTATATATATAAGATATACTCACATAAAGGAATGGACGACACTAAAAGATGGAAGTGCCAGGGCTGGCCTGTAGAATAGTAATATAAAGGGGGGAAGCTGAAGGAATGGCTTCGACCCTGGAATTCATAGTACCAACATCAGAGAAATATCCGAATGTACTTAGTTCTAATTTTATGTTAATTCACAACAAACCGATATGTACCTTATAAAGCCTACGCGCATGGCTTCAGGGTGTGCAAAAGTTCCACAGTATGCAGTAAAGACCAGGACTAGTGACTAGCTAGAGCAGTGATGGTGAACCTTGGCACCCCAGATGTTTTGGAACTACATTTTCCATGATGCTCATGCACTCTGCAGTGTAGTTGAGCAGCATGGGAAATGTAGTTCCAAAATATCTGGGGTGCCAAGGTTCGCCATCACTAAGCTAGAGTGTGCAGTGGTCAGAGCTGACTAGCAGCAGGCATAGGCAGAGTCTGTTATCCAAACAAGGGTTGGCGCAGGCAGCCATCAGTAGCATATTCATTATCCAGGCAAGGGTCAGGGCAGACAGCAATCAGTGGAATATCCATTAACCAGTCAAGGGTCAGGGCAGGCAGCAATAAGTAGCGTATCCATTATCCAAGCAAGTATCAGGGCAGGCAGCAATCAGTGGTATGTTCATTATCCAGGCAAGGGTCAGGGCAGACAGCGATCAGTGGCATAACCATTATCCAGGCAAAGGTCAGGGCAGGCAGCAATCAGTAGCGTATCCATTGTCCAGGCAAGGGTCAGGGCAGGCAGCAATCAGTAGCGTATCCATTATCCAGGCAAGGGTCAGGGCAGGCAGCAATCAGTAGCATATCCATTATCCAGGCAAGGGTCAGGGCAGGCAGCAATCAGTAGCATATCCATTATCCAGGCAAGGGTCAGGGCAGGTAGCAATTAGTGGAATACCTATTATACAAGCAAGGGTCAGGGCAGGCAGCGAACAGTAACGTATCCATTATCCAGTCGAGGGTAAGTGCATTCAGCAATAAGTGGCATATCAGTTATCCAGGCAAGGGTTTAGGGCAGGCAGCAATCAATAGAATCATCTCTAGGCAAGGAGCAAGCAGCAGTAGCAACACAAGACTAGGGACCAGTACAGGAGACAAGATCAAGAACCTGAACACTAAGGCCCCATTCACACCTGAACAATTTTGTAGCTTGAATCCTGAAGCTCCAAAATGCTAGAGGGGAAAAAATCAATTATTCTCTATGGAGATGGTTCACATCTCCACTTCAAAACGCCAGAAGCTCCAAAATGCCTGAAGTTCAAACAAGTTCTGTAACTTTTTTTTTTTAGGTGTTTTTCTGCTTTTTACATTGGTGACTTTTTGACCTGTAATCGTGGCAAAATCGCTGCAAAAACAGCGTGACTTTCTGTCTGAAAATGCTACGATCGGGTGTGAATGAGGCCTTAGTCCCTAAGAATCCCTAGGCTTGTGATGTTTAGATAAAGTGCAACAGTGCCAGCAGCCAATTCAAGAAGAAGTGGCAAGGCACTAAGTAGATAGAGCCAATCTGCTGTCTAGGAATGAGGATGCCTCCTTGGGGCAATAATTCCACCAGCTGATGAAAGTGGAGTAGAGTCCCTCAAGAGTCTGTTATGTATTTTTGAGAATTACAAAAAGAACAAACAGGCAGAGAAATGTCAATTTCCAGCAATGTAATTTGTTTTTTTGCTGTACTAGGTTGTATACATCGTGCAGATGAGTCTACAACTCTTAGCCTATTAGCCTTAAAAGTGGACATTACTGATTTCTAAGGCTTGGTTCACCGCTATACAGGTGCAACCGAGTCTGCGCCTTTCCGTGTGTTTCCAGTGCATTCCCAAGCATTGCGTGTAGAGCAATGTATTCATTTCATTGGGCTGCACTATGCGCAAGAAATGAGGAAAAGCAGTCTCTGACTTTTTTCTAAAGATGTGTATTTGCAGATGCATGGGGATGCCTTTAACAATTATTGGCACTACTACGCATCTGCTAAAGGACAGCGGGTTTCTCTGTGTGTTTGGAAAGCGTACAACTTTGCGCACATTCCTAACATGCAAGGGATGAACTTAGCATAGGATTCAGCTGCCATTGACTTCCACTGGGTTTGGATTCAGCACCTGAACTTTTCATTGAGTTCTGAACCCAGGTACGTTCCCACATCTGAACTAGCTTATGTTCTTGAATCTGAATCAGTTACGTCCTTGAATCTGAACATGGTTTTGTCCTTAAATCTGAACCCGGTTACGTCTTTGAATCTGAACCCGGTTACACCCTTGAATCTGAACCTGGTTACGCCCTCAACTCTGAACCCGGTTACACCCTAGAATCTGAACTCGGTTTGTCCTTAAATCTGAACCCGGTTACATCCTTGAATCTGAACCAGATTACATCCTTGAATCTGAACATGGTTATGTCCTCATATCTGAACCCGGTTACATCCCTGAATCTGAACCCGGTTACATCCCTGAATCTGAACCCGGTTATGTCCTTAAATCTGAACCAGGTTACATTCTCAAATTTGAACCCAGTTATGTCCCTGAATCTAAACCCGGTTACGTCCTTAGATCTGAACCCAGTTACGACCCCGAATCTGAACCCACTTACGTACTTGAATCTGAACTCGCTTATGTACTTGAATCGTAACCAGTTACGTCCTTAAAAATGAACCCGATTACATCCTCGAGTCTTAACCTGGTTACATCCTCGAATCTGAACCCAGTTATGTACTTGAATCTGAACCAGATTACATCCTTAAATCTGGACATGGTTAAGTCCTCAAATCTGAACCCGGTTACATCCCTGAATATGAGCCCGGTTATGTCCTTAAAACTGAACCCGGTTACGTTCTCAAATCTGAACCCGGTTACGTCCTTAGATCTGAACCCAGTTACAACCCCGAATCCGGTTACATCCTTAGATTTGAACCCAGGTACGTCCTTGAATCTGAACCCGGTTACGTCCCCAAATTTGAACCCGGTTACGTCCTAAAATCTGAACTCGGTTAGGTCCTCGAATCTGAACCAGGTTACATCCTTGAATCTGAAACCGGTTACATCCTTGAATCTGAACATGGTTACCTCCCCAAATCTGAACCCGGTTACATCCTTGAATCTGAACCCAGTTACGTCCTTGAATCTGAACCTGGTTATGTTCTTGAATATGAACATGGTTGACCCCCAAAATCTAAACCCGGTTACGTCCTTGAATTTAAACCCGGTTACGTCCTTGAATCTAAACCCGGTTAAGTCTGTGAATCTAAACCCGGTTTCATCCCTGAATCTGAACTAGGTTACATCCTTGAATCTGAACATGGTTACGTCCTCGAATCTGAACATGGTTACGTCCTCGAATCTGAACCCGGTTATGTTTGTTTCATCCCTAATGGTCACCTCAACAAATGAGTCACAAACATCCTTTTTGTATCTAATTAGTGGATGGCTACATGTCCAAGCACTCTGTTTTGGTGACAAATTCCCTTTAAATGCTCCAATATTTAATTTTCGTTATCGCTGCATGAAAGGAACAAGTTCTGGAAAAGTCAACTTGCCTCATTAATTATTCAATACAATTACGGTAACGAAGAAGGTGTAATTATACCATGAAAATAAACGGACTTGTAACAGTCTGGTGGCGGGATAAAGTCTTGGTTTGATACGCCCGGGCCCGCAAATTACTCATGTTCACCACAATATAATGAATCGTCATTGCAATAACATTTCTCCTTAATGAGCAACATAAAACAGAAATGGGTCCTTTAGTGTTTCTGGAGAATGGACATTATTAACTAATTAACTGCTGTCAGGATGGCCCCCGAGATGGGGAAGTAAAAAATATGCAAAAGCAAAGGAATAACTTATTTTGTTTGAGCTCCACTTACATCTAAGCATTCCGTGGACACACATGTTTTCGCACACATTTACGGAATGCTTGGAAAAATTTGCATCGCGTTTGCGGTACAAGTCATTGTTAATGGGACACCTGCCTTTACACGCACATGAACTTTAATGGCATCCCAGTCTTAGTCAATATTAAGTTGTCCAACCCTTTGCAGCTATAACAGCTTCAACTTTCCTGGGAAGGCTTTCCACAAGGTTTAGGAATGTGTCTGGGAATGTTTGACCATTCTTCCAGAAGCGCAATAGTGAGGTCAGGCACTGATGTGGACAAGAAGGCCTGGCTCACAGTCTGCGCTCTAATTCATCCCAAAGGTGTTCTATTGGGTTGAGGTCAGGACTCTGTGGAGGCCAGTCAAGTTCCTCCACCCCAAACATGCTTATCCATGTTTTTATGGACCTTGCTTTGTGCACTGGTGCGCAGTCATGTTGTTGAAAAACAACCCAACACCATAATACCCCATTTCCACCAAATGATTTGGACCAGTGCACAAAGCAAGGTCCATATAGACCTGGATGATCAAGTTTGGGGTGGAGGAACTTGACTGGCCCGCACAGAGTCCTGACCTCAACCCGATAGAACACCTTTGGGATGAATTAGAGTGGAGACTGTGAGCCAGGCCTTCTTGTCCAACATCATTGCCTGACCTCACAAATGCACTTCTGGAAGAATGGTCAAACATTCCCATAGACACAATCCTAAACCTTGTGGACGGCCTTCCCAGAAGAGTTGAAGCTGTTATAGCTACAAAAGGGTGGGCCAACTCAATATTGAACCCTACAGACTAAGACTGGGATGCCATTAAAGTTCATGTGCGTGTAAAGGCAGGTGTCCCAATACTTTTGGTAATATAGTGTACACGCCAAGACACACGGTAAAAATTGCAGGAAGTTTAACACCCAAGAAAGGTGCAAGAGCTTCCTTGGAGCATTTGTCACACATAGGGCAGCTTGTTTAAATGAATAGGCTGCCCTATGTGTATAGCGCAAAAACGCATAAAAAAAAAAAAAGTGTGAAAGAAATTGTCCTGCAACATAGAAAAGTGAATCTAACCTCGAAGATGAAGTTTAATTTGTTTAAATTTTGCCTTTCCTTATCAACTTGCTTGAGACATTTTTCATCATCTTTAGTGATGTTTTTGTAAGATAGAAAAGATGAAGCTATGCAGAGAAAATAGAAATCAAATACAGTGGTGTGAAAAAGTGTTTGCCCCCTTCCTCATTTCCTGTTCCTTTGCATGTTTGTCACACTTAAGTGTTTCGGAACATCAAACCAATTTAAACAATAGTCAAGGACAACACAAGTAAACACAAAATGCAATTTGTAAATGAAGGTGTTTATTATTAAAGGTGAAAAAAAATCCAAACCATCATGGCCCTGTGTGAAAAAGTGATTGCCCCCTAAACCTAATAACTGGTTGGGCCACCCTTAGCAGCAACAACTGCAACCAAGCGTTTGCGATAACATGCAATGAGGCTTTTACAGCGTCCTGGAGGAATTTTGGCCCACTCATCTTTGCAGAATTGTCCTAATTCAGTTACATTAGAGGGTTTTCGAGCATGAACGGCCTTTTTAAGGTCATACCACAACATCTCAATAGGATTCAGGTCAGGACTTTGGCTAGGCCACTCCAAAGTCTTCATTTTGTTTTTCTTCAGCCATTCGGTGGTGGACTTGCTGGTGTGTTTAGGATCATTGTCCTGCTGCAGAACCCAAGTTCGTTTCAGCTTGAGTACACGAACAGATGGTCGGACATTCTCCTTCAGGATCTCTTGGTAGACAGCAGAATTCATAGTTCCTTTTATCACGGCAAGTCTTCCAGGTCCTGAAGCAGCAAAACAGCCCCAGACCATCACACTACCACCACCATATTTTACTGTTGGTATAATGTTCTTTTTCTGAAATGCAGTGTTCCTTCTACGCCAGATATACTTGGACACACACCTTCCAAAGAGTTCCACTTTTGTCTCATCGGTCCACAGAATGTTGTCCCAAAAGTCTTGGGGATCATCAAGATGTGTTGTGGAGAAATTGAGACGAGCTTTGATGTTCTTTTTGCTCAGCAGTGGTTTTCTCCTTGGAACTCTGCCATGCAGGCCATTTTTGCCCAGTCTTTTCCTGATGGTGGAGGCATGAACGCTGACCTTAACTGAGGCAAGTGAGGCCTGCAGTTCCTTGGACGTTGTTGTGGGGTCTTTTGTGACCTCTTGGATGAGTCGTCGCTGCGCTCTTGGGGTAATTTTGGGCGGCCGGCCACTCCTGGGAAGGTTCACCACTGTTCCATGTCTTCGCCATTTGTGGATAATGGCTCTCACTGTGGTTCGCTGGATTCCCAAAGCTTTGGAAATGGCTTTATAACCCTTTCCAGACTGATAGATCTAAATTACTTTCTTTCTCAATTGTTCCTGAATTTCTTTGGGTCTCGGCATGATGTGTAGCTTTTAAGGATCTTCTGGTGGACCTTACTGTGTCAAGCAGCTCCTATTTAAGTGATGCCTTGATTGTGAACAGGTGTGGCAATAATCAGGCCTGGGTGTGGCTAGAGAAATTGAACTCAGGTGTGGACAACCACAGTTATAGTATGTTTTAACAAGGGGGCAATCACTTTTTCACACAGGGCCATGATGGTTTGGATTTTTTTTCACCTTTAATAATAAACACCTTCATTTACAAATTGCATTTTGTGTTTACTTGTGTTGTCCTTGACTATTGTTTAAATTGGTTTGATGTTCCGAAACACTTAAGTGTGACAAACATGCAAAGGAACAGGAAATGAGGAAGGGGGCAAACACTTTTTCACACCACTGTATGTCACACTTTAAAAGTGTGCACACCCGCGCAACAGCGACAGACGACGTACATTTTACTATCCATAGACAATGATTTAAAAGCCTTTACAGGTTATGACTTTAGATTTACAGAGGAGTTCTGGTGGTAGAATTACTGCCCTAGATCTGACGTTCCCAGTGATACCTCACATGTGTGGGGCGATCGGTGTTTGGGTGCAGGCGGGAACGACGAGCACGGGAGACAAGGGCACTTTTAAAAAAATATTACAATTTTAATTAATTTATTTAAAATGTATTTATTTATTTATTTATTACACTGCTGCTTTATTTTTTTTTATTGCTTTCACAATGAATGTAAATATCCTTGTGACAGCAATAGGCATGTGACTAGGGTTGCCACCTGTCCGGTTTTGACCCGGACAGTACGGGTTTAGGAGGCTGTGCCCGGGTTTCCCTCTGCCTCACACCCGGACACCATTTCCAGCTCACAGGGGTTACCATGGGGCCTCCTTTTACAAGCCCCAGCACACAGGGGGACCCGGACAGCAGGGGGATTGTAGCGGCGGGCAGGGGGAGCAAATACAGAGCAATGAAAACAGAGAGAGAGGCGACAGACAGCTGCTGGTGCAAAAGTTTTTAATAAAGTAAATGCTTAAAAACAATCCACTCACTGTCAGTCTGTGAACTTAGTCGGCTGTCCCATCCTCCCCTCCAATCCACGATGCTGTTATTACTGAATCGCTTGAGAAAGCCAATAACACAGAGCTGCGGGGAGACTGCAGTGAGCTGTCAGCCTGGGATGCTGTGACCAATCAGAGCGTTCCGGAGGCTTAACCACGCCTCCATCATCAGAGGCTGACAGTTCACATGAGTTTCCCGTGGCTCTCTGTTTCCTCCAGTGATAACAGCAGCGTTGATTGGAGGGGAGGATGGGACAGCCGACTTCACAGACTGACATATACAGCTCTGACATGGACAGTGAGTGGATTGTTTTTAAGCATTTATTTTATTAAAAACTTCTGCACCAGCAGCTGCCTGTCGCCTCTCTCTCTTATGTTTTGACTCCTCTGTGTTTTCCCCCCTCCTCCTGTATTTGTCACCCCTCCTCCTGTATTTGTCACCCCCTCCTCCTCCTGTATTTGTCACCCCCTCCTCCTGTATTTGTCACCCCCTCCTCCTGTATTTGTCACCCCCTCCTCCTGTATTTGTCACCCCCCCCTCCTCCTGTATTTGTCACCCCCTCCTCCTCCTGTATTTGTCACCCCCTCCTCCTGTATTTGTCACCCCCTCCTCTGTAATTGTTCCCCTTCTCTGTAATTTCCCCCCCTTGTCTGTATTTGCACCCCCTCCACTGTAATTGTCTCCTCTTCCTCTGCAATTGTCTCCCCTCCTCTGCAATTGTCACCCCCTCCTCCTGTATTTGTCACCCCCCTCCTCCTGTATTTGTCACCCCCTCCTCCTGTATTTGTCACCCCCTCCTCCTGTATTTGTCACCCCCTCCTCCTCCTCCTGTATTTGCACTCCTCTTCCTCTGTAATTGTTCCCTATCTCTGTATTTGCCCCCTAGCTCTGTAATTAACCCCTCCTCTGTAATTTCCCCCATCAATCTCTGTAATTGTCCCCCCTCCTCTGTAGTTGTCCCCCACTCCGAACCCTCTGCTGTCTGGATCCCCCTGTGTACTGGGGCCCCGTGATACCCCCTGTCGGCTGCCATGGGGGTATTGGAAGGAGGAGGATTTGTGCTGGTAGGGAAATGAGATTTGTAATAGGAGAGAATGGGGATAATGGCACCCCAATCACAAAGGCATCCCACAGGCATCCCACAATTCTGTTTACGTGATTTTCCCGCGATTTGTCGGGTGACAATCGCTGCAAAATAGCACCGCGGTTGGGG